>QUSF01000064.1:2067066-2124776 GCA_003676055.1 Chloebia gouldiae | reverse complement strand
ATCTATCTATCTATCTATCTATCTATCTATCTATCTATCTATCTATCTATCTATCTATATCTATCATCTATCTATCTTTAAGCTTAGAAGCTTTTCTGTGCTATGTCTTTGACTTAGGAGCAGACCATTTCTTAAATGAGTTAGTCTTTTTAAAGAAATGTAGACATGTTCTTACCATTGTGGAAATCATTCTCACAATCTTCGTGAGTCCACTTCTTGGTTTCTTCTAGAAAGAATCAATTACTTGGGCCTGATGTCTGGTCAAACATTTTGACTTAATCTCTGTAGGATTATCATTTGGCATTTGGCACCATCACACATCCATTTTTATTAAATTCTGTCCTTTTACTCTAAAGGACATGAACATATTCACTTTTTTCATCGTGCAGCCTTGATTTTCTTAGTTCTTCTGAACCTTCCATGATCTTTAGACCTTTTGTAGGCTTTTAACATATCCTTTTTCTGAAATCTGCCTTTCTTCCCTCTTCTCCAGACTTTTAATAATTTTTTTTAAGCAACAGGCACTTCTGTATATATTTACAGAAAAGTGGTGATTGGTCTCCTTCCTGCCACTTGACCCATTTTACTACAGTTTCAGTAATACAGCAATTACTGTGCACTATAGGAGTTTATACTTGTTTCTTTTATATATTTGTTTGTATGGCTTTCCTAGATGTATGTATTAAATATATCAACATAAATGTGAATGTCATGTGCAAGGACTTAACTCTAAATTAACAAATATATATTTCTTTTGAAGTTTCTTATACTCTCTTCACATAAAAATATGAAGTGAAAACTTAAAAAGAAAATGCAGATGACATCACTTCTAAAGTCTGTTACACAAGTAAACATTTCTTTAAAATTTATGCTTCTTTTCATTTTCCTTTTCTAGCATATTTGTAACTAATACTTCTTCATTTTTTATAATTCCCCAATGTATGACAGAAATAATCAATGCTGAACCAGACTTCAATATTTAATTGGAAAAAACATTTATTGTTTCATTTTTAAGAGTTCACAAACCCCAAGTCTTATTTTATCAGCTTATGCAGGTTTGCTACATGAATGCATCTACAAATATACACATTTATTAAACCTTTATTCAGTTCCAAAGGAAGACTTATGTTGATAACTATTAATTTGAGATATGTGTGCAAATAATAAACAAACTTTTTCGTACTTTATCTTTTGTGGTGTTTCCTATCACCTTTGATGCATTGCATTTCTCTAAAATTATTTTATCCCTGCATTTACTACTGTAATTACATGAAGAGTTGGCAAAACTCCAGGTAAAGAAACAACAGATTTTGTCCTTCCTTAAGGAAGAGTTCTTAAAGTTTAATGGGAACGTATTTCAGCTCCCCTTGAAGGCACAGTATTTAGAAAATAACAATGGTTTTGTTTCTTGCTTTGTTTTGTTGATGACATTTCCTTAGAGGCTGGGAAACAAGCATTCTTAACTTAAAACATTATTTTCATTTTTAAAATGTAACTTCCTTTTTATTTCTCTTCCTAAATGTAGTTTAAGTTAACATTTTTCATTTCCTGGAGCATTTAATAATTCACTGCTCTTGCAGAGCAGGCAAAAGAAATGCAGTTTTCTCCACAGATCCTGTCAGATAGACCTGTCCTTTCAAGATGAAACTAATAGATATGCCTTTACAAATAAAAGTTGGCTATTTAACTTCAAAGAATTGCAGTTGCTGTCACATATGGCTCCCTTAAGTCAGCTGAATATTCCGCAGCCAATGTGATCTACCTTATATGCCTCTCATGTTTGTATGAAGCATGTTTTACCACACCTTCTGTTTGTAAAAGATGCTTCTGCCCCTCAGCAGTTTATTGGAAGGCTACTTGTGGTTTTTGTTTGGAAGTGCTAAGTGCACTGTAAGCTCAGTGCTCTAATACCAGTGTGGTTGAGTGGTGCACTTTCTCCTCCCATTTCAGTTTTGCATGTGAATGCAACAAAGTATAAGGTATACTTGTAATTTAAAAAAATAGCTTTTTTTTTAAATTTAATTTAAGTAATTATTAGAACTGTGGAAGATAAATGATGAATATCCTTGGTGAGGACTGAATAGTTTCAGTAATCCTCATTAATTTGCATGATGGAATATTTTCTTCAAAAACAACAAAAAGACACATTTGAAACATTTTTAAATAGCTCTAGATCCAGATTCGTCTTAGGATATATTAATATGAGTGTTATAAACATAAAATGGAATTTTCTAAAATTGGAAAAGAAAGAACTGAATAAAACTTAGGTGTCACATCTGGAAATGTTAAGAATCCTGTGCTGGCTTGCTTTTGAGTTTGGTGAGAAGGAAGAAAATTATAGCTCTGGGGCTCTTCTGCCTCAGGTATGATATATATTATTCTCTCATATGTGAGGTGAAGACCCAGCAGCATATGTATTTACCTACCCCACTAACCTGTGATATTAGATTCATTAATTATAATCATTATTACTCACTGATTTTCACAGAATAGCATACTGCAGTTGTTTTCTGAAATACCAATTACATTTCTAAATGATTGAAGAGCTGTTAAGAACAAATTGCTCTTAATGTTATGTTTTGCAAATTCTATATTAAGCCAAGCATGGACATTAACTTGCAGGTTCACTTTAAAGGAGCCTCTGTTTTACACTACAGCTGGAGGGAATATTATTTGATTTACAGTGCACATAGCCCTTTTTCTGCTCCAATCTGAGTGTATTTTTATGCCTTCAGCTGTGTAATAGGGAAGAAGATTGCTATTAAGCTGAAACCACAGGTCTGTTTTCATAAGGTCTTAGCAAGTTTCTGAATTTTACAGTTCAGATTCTATCTGTCCTCAAGTTTGACTCGCCTGAGCTGATAATGGATCTTGTGTGTCTGTGAACATGCTTCAGTGATTATGAAGCTGTCTGTATGTCACTACAGATAAATATAGATAGATTGTTTATTTTTCATTCTGCTCTTTTCAAATATTCTTTTAAATTGTCCTTTTGTTTTGTTAACTAAATGCTCTGAAGGAAGAAACAGGAACTATTTCCTAACAGTTTGTCCATGGTGTTGAATAGCACTGTGAGTAAAAAAAAGTTAATTGCCATATCTAGCTAGATTCTCCTTAAGTACACCTAGCAATCTCATTAAAACATTCTTCAGATATCTTCTTTAGGAATTAGAGGTGATAAGAATAATTGAATTTAACACTGAAGACTGTTCAAGGGAGTACTTCGTCCTGACATCTAGGTGACTATTTTGCTCAAGTCTTCCAACTTCCTAATTTTCTCCTTTCATCTTACTACTTGAGTAAATCAAAAACAGAAGCTATCAAAATAGATTAAAAAAAAAATAAATTTCTAAGATTTGTGTAGTGTGGAAAAGCAGATTGTTCCTTGAGCATTCTCTGTCCTTTGTTTATAGCCAAAGCCTTGGTCTGAGATTTTGGAGAAAATGATATATTAGTCCCAGATCTCTGCTATCACCATACAAATATACTGTGGCCTCTCCTTTCCTTCTCTATGAAACTATAATACTATTTCAGACTTGTTATTAAAGCATTATCATCTTGTTTGCCCAATTTGATTATCTTCAAGACATGAACATTTTCCTACTCTGGTGGTAAAAGCATAGAAATACTCTCATAAGACTGAGCTTCCTGGCTCTGCAATAAGAAAAAGGGTATGTATTTCATACTGAAACATCACATATGACTTTTGCCTGCAGACACAGATATGGAGGGAAGACATAATTCTGACTAATTTTTACAATTTATGCAGAGCTGGAAGGTCAAAAATTGAGAATAATGGCTCATCTTCAGTTGTCAAGGAGTAAGAATTTAAATGTATTGTATCATTAGAAAGGAGATGTCTAGACAGTTTTCCAGCACAGCAGAGTGTGTATCATGCCCCTTCATTTCAAAGACATATGTGTTTTTATCTAGCGAAAACCCCACACCATGCCTACCTACATATCTTCAAGCACTTTTGAAAATGTGGCACTAGAATGCTCTTAAATATGAGTGAGGTGTCAGGGTACATTCCTGACAGTACCAGGTCTTCCCTAATACCATAGCTGAAGATTTGAGGCAGCTCTTAAACATTGTTGTAAAACTTGTTCTCAGTGTAGTAAAGTCCTTGACAACTGATTAAACAGGACTTTTGCATGATCTTTGGAAACATTTTGAGTACTTCTATGTGAAAAGTAGGGCAACTGTTTAGGAAGATAATTGACATTCATAAATATATTACTTCTGTCAGTTCATTCTTTTAAAACTGCTATTATAAAATTTATGACTACAAACAGTAAGTCCATTTAAGGTGTTCCTCCATGTTCTTATGGAACAAGTGTTTAGCAACCAAGGTAGTAATTTAGTAATTATTAATTTAGAAAAATCTAGTAATTTGGTAATAAAGTTCTGCATCAAGGTCACACAGAATAATTAAGAAAATTATTTTCCAGCCTGTAGGCAAGAGAAAATTATCTATCAGAATAAAAAATAACGCAAGCTAAAGATCAAGTACAGGAGAAAAGGAAGCATAATCATTTAAGCAAAGGAAGCAGGAAGCACTGAAGCTGTAACTTTTTCAGTTAAGCTATTCCCTTAGAATACCTGTTAGTAAATGGGTAGTTGTGAAATTTTTGGTTTTTCATATGGATACAGAATAAATATAGTATAGGCAGATGGTAATAGTCTTATAAACTGAAATTAATTGGTTACATGGCAGTCTGTAAAAAAAGACATTTATAGGCAACCTTTGATACAACTCAATGAGTACTCTAGCCTGAGTAGATAATCTATAAAACTCAGAGGCATAACATTTTCCTTTATAAAAGATTTCTTACAATAGCCAAGTCTGCATTTTCTAGTGAAAAATGCAGTGCCAGATTCAAGGAGCTTGAGATCTCAAAGCAACTTATCAAAATTCTGTATATGAAGAGGATGATTCTTCACTGATCGGTCTGAACAATTTAAACTCAGGAGTGCGAAAAGCAGTCCTTCTAGTCCTTTTTCTGACTTGACTTTTTGTCAGTCAAGCTTCAGAGTATAGCTTTCCTGTGCTAGGCACTGTACCTTTGCATTGGGACTAACTGTAATAAATACCTAGAATGAATAGCTTTTCTCCCTTATTCAACATTGTGAGTGAAAATATATAAAGAAGACAGTGAGACTTTATTTTAAAAAATGTAGGTTTTTCCAACAGAAGTTGGTTGATGCAGCAGAATGGTCTCACTGGCAGCTGTGTAATATTGATAACATAAAAAACCAGAGTTTTTAGTTATTGAATAAAATGTCATAGATGCTTTTGTCTAACTTGGCCTGTTTCTGCTTGGTCCTGAAAAGTCACCAAAGTATCTACATACATTTTTCTAGGAATGCAAAAGAAGAAGAAAGTCTCCTTGTTAATAAAATGGGAGGACTGAAACTTCAGATGCAGATCCTGTAATTTCCTCAGTGGCTGAGAATGTTTTAGGATTATAGGTACAGGTGTTTAATATAACTTTTCTAGTGTGACAACTGTACTACAGAGGATATTAATGCATGTCAGGTAGATAGTTCAAAGTCTCTGCATTTGGGAAGATTAAAAAATAGGTTTGGGAAGAAATAACCTGATCTGCATTCATGTTTACCAAACTGTTACAATTATTAGAACAGATTTGTTGTCAATATTATGTAGGACAAATACATTCTGCACTCATGTCACACCCTTAAGGGAGGTTTAGTAGGAGGGGAGGGATGGGAAGTTCTGGGAAGGGAATGTAAAAGTGTATTTGTTTGCAAAACAACATTCTGGCAGCAGGGGAGGGGGCTACAGAGATGGTTCCTGTGGGAAAATGATGGTCGCTTCCTTGTGTCTCACATAGTCAATGCCAGTTGGCTCCAAAATGGGTTCACTGCTGACCGAAGACCAAATTCATCAGCATCATGGTAGCTACTCTAAGATAACATACTAGAGAAGGGACAAAATTGCTGCTGAGAAGTAATGGTATCCAGAGAACAGTGAGAATATATAGGAAGAACAGCTCTGCATACACAAGGCCAGTGAAGAAGGAGCGGGAGGAGGTGTTCCAGGCACCAAAGATTCCTCTGGGGCCTGTGGTGCAGACCATGTGAGACAGAATGTGCAATCCACAGAGGTTCATGGTGAAGCAGAGATCCACCTGCAGCCCATAGAGGATCCCAGTGGATGCCTGAAAGAAGGCTTTGACCTCTGGGAAGCCTACATTGAAGCAGATTTACTGGTAGGGTTTGTGACCCATGGGGGACCCACGCTGGTGCAGCCTATTCCTGAAGGACTGCACCCATAAAAAGGGACCCAGACTGGAGCAGTTAATTAAAAACTGTAACACAAGGGAAGAGCTTACACTGGGAAGTTCACAGGAGACTGTAGGGAGCAACACCCTTGAGGAAGCAGTAGCAGCAAAAATAACTTGTAATGAACTGACCATAATCCCACATTCCTATCTCACTGTCTGCTGGAGGGAGGAGGTAAGGAATCCTGAATAAAGTGAAGCCTTCTTCTTCTGGGAAGGAACGAGAAAGAGTTGTTTTTAAGATTTGCTTTACTTCTCATTATCCTCCTTTGGTTTTGACTGGAATAAATGAAACTAATTTCCCTAAACTGAGTATATTTTTCCTTGGACAGTAATCAGTGAATGGTCTCTTATTCTTTATCTCAACTTATGATTTTTTTTGTTATATTTTCTCTCCCTTGTGCAGTTGGGAACTGTTAGCATGGCTTTGGTGGGCATGGGACATCCATCCATCCATCTAATTATCCAGGGTCGAGTCACCAAAAACAGAATATTCAAATTGAAAGGGGCCTGCAATATTTATCCAGTCCAACTGTCCAACCACTTCAGAGTCAATCAAGAGCGTTAAAGCATGTTACTAAGAGCATTGTCCAAGTATCTCTTGAACACCAACAGACACAGAGCTTCTACCACTTGCTAGATAGTCTGTTCCAGTGTTGGATCACTCAGTAAGGTCTGTTCCAAACCACCCCTGGTGCAGCTTTGACCCATGTCTACATGCCCTATCACTGGATCCCATGGGGAAAAGCTCAGCACCTCCCTCTCCACTCTCCTTCTTCAGGAATCTGTAGAGAGCAATGAGCTCAGCCTCAGCCTTCTTTTCTGCAAATTGGGCCAGTCCAAGGTCCTCAGCCACTCCTTGCAGGAAATGCTAGCCAGGCCTTTCATCAACTTTGTTGGTCTCCTCTGGACAAAATCAAGGACCAGCATGTCCTTCTCAAATGGAGTGGCCCAGCCCAGCTCATGTCACAGCAATGCTGGATACAGCAGGATAATATTCTCTCTGACTGTATGGGTGCTGTGTGTTTGATGTCCCGAGGATGCTGTTTGCCCTCTTGGCTGGCTGTGCACACTGCTGGCTCACAGTGAGCCTGCTGCCAACCAGCAAAGCCAGATCCTGCTCTGCAGGGCTGATCTCCAGCCACTCCTCCCCTAGTTTATACCCATGTCCCAAGTTATTCCACCCTAATTACAGAATCCCACATTTGGTCTTGTTCAATTTCGTGACACTGGTGACTGCTCAATGCTCCGATCTATATAGATACCCTTCAAGGTGTCTTGGGAGAGTCAGTACTTCTTAGTTTTGTGTCATCAGCCAAATTGCATGTTCAGCCCCTGCATCCAGATCACTTATGAAAATATGGAACAAACTGCCTCTAGAACAGAACTGTGAAAGATCAGCTTATCATCAACACTGTCTCATGATCTTGTGCACAGATGTGATTTATTTTCATTTAGATGACTAGAAACACACAATGCCATTCTTACTTTGGCTTTTTGCATTTTATAGAAGGACAGGTCATCACATTCCATTAGAATGGCATAGGGAGATGATACATTACTTATAAAAGTAAGTCCCTTATAGACAAATAAAATGTATTTGAATTAATTTAAAGGTGGGATAAGTCTATATGATCAATGTGTTTTTTTATGTAATTGCAGTGCCACTTGCAAACCTCCAGTTGCTCTGTTGCAGAAGTGGAGTTTCAATATCATGGACTCAGAAATGTTGCTTCAATCTGCAAGACCAAAAAGCAAAATTCCGTCCCAAAAAACCAAGCAAACAAAACAAAAACCAACCAAAAAAAAAAAACAACCCAAACAAACAACAACAACAACAACAACAACAACAACAAAAAAAACAAACCAAGAGTGCTGTTACCAAGGATCTTTGATAGTTCTAGAATTACATTAATGAGTAGCAAGTGATTAGAGTATTGGTTTGCTCTGGCCAGAGACTGCAGTGATGAAAAGTGTAAATTAAACATGAGGTAAAGAGAGCTCTAACCATCTCTTAGACTGTTCCCATCTTTTCTTCTTTTTAAGTTATTGTTCTGTGTGTGTGTGTTATTTGGGAGTTAAATAATCCAACAGAATATGTACTCTGTTCTTCACTGAGCTCAGGACCACGTTGCCCTGTTACTATAAGAAACCTTCCCAGCAGCTGTCTCTTTGAAGAAACAGATGATACAAAGGATGGAAGCACTGATGATTTTGAGATTGCTGGGGCTGTTCTTTTGTAAAATACACAGAAGGGACCAGACATTTTTTCAAACTGATGTTGAATTTGAATATAGACACTGGACCTGCACTAGTAGGGAAGACAATCATATACAGTGCAGGCTGATCAGTGCTTTATTTGCTGATATGTCTGAATAATTTAGATAATCCTGAGACTGTCAAGTCATTTTTGAGAGGTTTCTGAAGAACCTTTAAGAAGTTTAAGAAGTAAATAAAATGCATCCTATATTAGAAAAATACACTAGAAAAAAATAATGGCAGTTATATCAATCAGTACTTTTATTTATTCATTTGCCTTTAAAATAAAAAGGTAATATCCATCTAGAGCTCTTGGAGTTATTACAAGCAATATGATCAATAAATCTTTGCAGGATTGAAATTACTTTTTCAGCAGAAATACAGCTACCGTCTTCTCCTTTTGTCATGGCAGGAAACATTACACTGCTAAGCTTACAGGCAGTTACCTCTACTACAATATTGGAACTGTAAATATAAGCCTACATTTTCTCTCCAATGCTTAATGCTTTTGAAACTTCTCTATGAAAATGGGGGTTTTTGGGATGTTTATAGTTAGGACTTTTATTAGGCATTGGAGACTTTTGTTTCCAAGGCAAACAATGACTAGAATATTGAAAATATATTCAAAATATACCACAACAGTCACAGTACATGTATGCAACTTTCTGTTTCAGAAATATTTCAGCAATGAGAATTATGCCAAAAAGGGAAAGAATGAAAGTTATATGCACTCATAGGAATTATAATAATTATGTGAGGGGATTTGAATGAAGGCTTAATTGTTTAGTTGCATATCTGCTATTTTCAAACTACTTCCGTTTGTTAAATAAGAAAACCTTTCTCCTCACTAGCCTTGTCTTGCTCTTTCCTCTGACACTGCCTGCCTAGAAATCTCAACACACATGTCAGGATTGGAAAAGAAGCACAATCTCTGTTTTAAAGATGGAAAAAATGAAGCACAGAGAGATTACAGAGACAAATGTTACACTGTTGATACAAGTCTACTGACTTTGTGAAATAATTCCTAAAATCTAAGGAATTTCAAATGTACATGCTTAAAAAAGTTAAAATTCAGGGTTCTTAGGTTTTGGATCTGAGTGCTAAAGATCTCTAAATAGATTGTGAACTGTTACACTCAACAAATCCTAAGTTTTCGCTGGGTTCAGGTTAAAGATATTCCATGGGATGGTTGTAATTGCTAAATGTGAAGAGGAACTGATCACTGTGCTTGCTTAGACCAGCTCTCACTTCTGGCTGACCCAGGAGGAAATTGAGACAGAGAGTGAAAGTGGATGTGTCAGGATTACTTGTGGAAACTGCCCTCAGGATTTACAACACCTGACTCTCAGCTCGGAACTCTCCCCAGGCAAGCACTGGCCTGTGACTGTGTAGATAATTCTGGCCCTTTTTTTGGTCCAAATCTTTCTTATGTGTGAGTCATCATGGGGGCAAGATGAAAAACCATGAAAATGCAAGCTAGTTTTATTAAAGGATGAGGATTAAAACCTGCTGGGACCCTGTTGCTCCTGTCCAAGATGGGGAAGAAAGTTGCCATGAAACATTTGTTACACAGAACATGTCCCTGTCTGCACAAGGAAACATTTTGAAGTTGATAATATTAATATTAATATTCATAGTAACAAAACCAGCACCAACAAAAATTAACAACAATGTTGCCCTGATTTTTAAAAGTGTTACATTTTCTTTTATAGCTCTTTTGAAAGTTTTAAAGTTCTCATAAAACTTCTTCAGTTTTACATATGTCTACTGGGGTTCTCACACACTGTTACTGTAAATAATGATTGTTTTGCATTCTTTGTTGGAGGAGAGAACTGATGGACTATTGGTTTGACCAGTGTGGTTGGAGAGGTGGTAATTCCATCCTCCAATTCACGGTCACCTCTAGAATTCTATAAATACCAGATGCTTGAATAAAACACTCTTTTTTTCTACTTTGAACTTACCAAGCATTTGTGTACTTAATTCGTGTCCAAGAGAGACACAACAACAACAAAAATAATAACAGTAGCAGCAGGGCTTTATTAAAAAAGAAAAAAGCTTTTGTCAAGTGAATTAAATATGTGAGCACTAAAGATCTATTGAACAAAGGCAGGGGTAGGAAAAAAAGCCAAAATATTCAGAAAAGCTTCCTAACATGCAGCAGTGTTACCAGGGCAAATTAAAATTTAAAATTTCTCTATGTCAAGTTGCCCCCTTTTTTGCCTCATTCACTTTACAAAGTAATAAACACAGGGGGTAGTTCTCAGGGCTGATATGTGTTGATATCAAATTCAAAGAATCTCCTGAAAGGCTTTATAAACCTCTATGATGAACAGTTTTACATCCATACTGAAAAAAATAAGAAACAATCCATTTAATATTTTACTGAATCTTTAGCAATTTGACATCGTCTGAAAGATGCCATAAAATTAATAAAGTAATAATTTTCCCTAGATTAGAGATGCATGATCAGGATTTATTAGTTATGCAGCTCAGGAGAAGTAAAGGGACTAGCCAAAATTTTTTGGATTTAAAGTCAATGTAAGTACATAGGCTGGTATTTTTATTGTTGAACATTGTATGCCCCTTTGTATAATATTTGCCTTAAAATAAGAAAACCTGTATTGAAACTGTTTATCCACTAACCAAATGAGAGACATAACACCACATAGCTCGCAGGAGCTGCCCTTGGCAACTGTTTCATATTTTCTTCTTTCTACTGATCAACACTGTTGTTTACTGATTGACAGTCAGCTTACAGTTGAGCTTAAGAAAATGAACAACTACAAATACTATGTCACAACCTTTCTACATAATTTTAACTAGGACCAGAAGAACAGTTGTGAAAGATATTAATAGAGAAATCCTCCCTTAGGTTAGCTCCTGAATTTTGAGGTAGAAGGCCTTTTTGTTTTAGTGTAATCAACTGAGGGGATCCATGAAGAAAGAAACTATTTTCTTGACTTAGTGGAGACACAAAATTTGTCATAAAAAAAGCAAGAGGACTTTACTGATTGCAGTGGACCTATATTTGTCATTAAATTTATAGCATTCTTACCCTTTCAGACACAAATTAGAAAACTAAAATTCATTCACACTGAGAAGGAAATTATACAGTCTGCTAGCCAGACTGTATAATTGCAGCAAGCCAGGTGATAGGGCAATTTTTTTCTTACAGTCTAATAATGTAATCTGTCAATTTAGTTGGGAAGTTCCTAACTAATTTCTCTATGGGAACCCCTCTGCTGATGAGCAATGGTGAGTTTCACCCTTTTATTCTTCCCCAAAGGGTGAAACTCTGCTGACTGACATTCCCTGGTGAAAAATGCAGAGGTGCCATATGGCATTAATATATGCCATTCTGTCTGAGACATTTCAGGACCTGTGCATGCTCTTCTGACCTATTGCCCCTATTTGCGTCAGGTAGCTTGAAGGCAAGAATCATGGAGATAGCAAGGCCATGACCTCGACTTCTACAAATCAAAGCACATGGTACAGGGTGGTAAGAAATATTTTTCCTTGATTCAACCTGAGTTTGTAAGTATGTGTATTGTCATAGAATGCGGATGGCAAAAGTGTATGATTTCCTTCCTTCAATTGAAAAACAATGCATGATGAAAGTAGTTTAAAAGACAGAGAGATTGGTGATTTCAGATTCTCTGGCTGTTGCTTAATATATCATATTGCATATATGTTGCATGTTGCTTAATATATCATATTTCAGTATAAAAATTTCTTCTTTGGGTACATGGGATAAAAGGGAAGACAAAAAACTAGTATAAAATCCCTTTCGTGCTGACATTCAGGAACAGTTAACATTCAGAAAATTTCCATTTTGCTGTGACTGGAAATAAAAGAGTTATTTTGCTGGAGCTGCAGTGCAATATTCTGTTACACCACACTTTTTAAATTAAAGAAAACCCTTTATCCTTTCATCTTTTGCTTCTGGATATTACTTGTAATTAACACTACTATATAGTTTTAGAGACAAATTTGAACATTGCATTAGATGAAGCCACATATTTTACCTTAAAAGACTGTTCATTTCCTCTTATAAGTGTACCATGGCTAATATTTTTACGCTAGGTATGGCATCACTTAGAAAAACTTGCAGAAAGTTGTAGCAGATGAGGGACCTTTTTTTCCCCACAAAAGGCAGTGTTTATTTGCTGAACAGTTTATCATTTAGTGTGTGCATTGTTATGCAGTGTACCCTTACCACAGGCAAAGAGGAGAAAAGTACACTGTAAATAAGTCCTATCTTTGGTTCTTTCTCTTTTTTATTACTACTGCTGGGAGCATAAATGCCTTTTTAATTTAGAAGATTTAAAATTAAAAAGAAATAAACATTTTCCATATCACAGATTTTGAGACAATGAAAGAGGAATTCTGAAATATCTAACTCCACCCCCCAGCCCCCTGAAGTTATCAGGCTAGCCCAGATCTGTGAGGCCTTCAGGGGAAATATTTCAGGAGCAAGGCAAAGATTCCAAAAGAGGCTCTAACCCCTTATACGGTCCAAGATGTATATTCCATAGGAGGAAGAGGGAAAGAGAGCAAACCAGGAAGGGACAGAGCCTTATCTAGGCTCAGTACAGGAAGGATACTTGGCTTCCAGCCAACTGGGTCAAGAAAAGAAGGAAGGGTTAAACAAACATGGTCACAGCTACAGGGGTCTCTGGGGAGGGAAAAACCATTCTCCAGAGCAATACAACAGAATTCCTTCCTACAGTAGTTGCTTCTGGAAACATACAGAGATGCTTAAAACCTCCCAAAATTATCATGCAACATTCTTTCCTTTCACACACAGCTACACAGTGTCACCATTCTCATCAACAAAGAATTTAGTAAATATGACAGTGTTCCCTAATCAAACACATCAGGATATAAGTGCTTAGCTTGCCTTATTTTATGCTTAAGTTCAGGTGGTTATGGTCAAGGTAACATAGGTTTAGCCAATTGGGGCATCTTACAAAAAATGAGACTATTAAGTTAGTTGCAGGTGTGGAATTCGGTGTTAGGATAACTTGTTGAATTCAAGGAGTGCAAGCCAGCCTCGTGGGGCTTTAAAGTCTCAAATCTCAAGCTGTGTTTTTAGGCATTATTATTACAAACTCAGCAGAAAAAGTCACATGGAGCAAAAAGATCTCCTTATCTTTCCTATCTCTCCCTTTTTAAACAAAATTGTTTTAAAATTAAATATTAGAGAATGTGCCCCTCAAATATTTGTTGTTCCCTGCTTGAGTGACATAACAAAATTCTTCTTAGTTACTTGATGGTTATGACTACTTATAATGGGTATTCTGGGACAATCTTCTTGTCCTTACATCTTGAGATAACAAAAACCAAAAGAGATGACCTTCTTAACTTGTCAGAAGTTGAAAAAGCACTGGATTTCAAAGACTCATTTGATACAAAGCTTTTACCATAAACAATTCCTAAAGATATTATACTTAATATTTAACTGTCATTAATGCATTGCTACATTCAGAAGTCCTATTCATGATAAAAACCACTTTGAAAATTAAGAATACAAAAGAGGAAACTATTCTGGTCAAATTTCAGCACAAAAGCTGAAGTCTCCAAAATACACCCAGGCTAGATCCTAAAGGTACCTATGGCCATTACATAAAACAAAATAGTGTTTGAACAATAAAAAAAAAACCCAAAAAAACCAACCAAAACAAAACCAAAGCCAAAACAAACAAACAAAACCCCAAAACCCCACCAAAACAACAACAAACAAAAGAGCAACAAAAAAATGCAAGTTGTTAAAATGAGTCCAGTCTAAGAAGCTGCTTCAGAAAACCAAGTTCAGGATAATAAGGACTCTTTAGTGCATCTAAACATCAGTAATAACATCAGCTATAAACAGGACAAGAAACAAAGGAAACTGTACAAGCTTCCAGTATTTCCACCAATTATAATACCACCAATAAACTTCGATATTAACTTCAATTACCTCAATGAAATGGCCAATAAAAATATTTTAAAAGGTGTTAGCAGCCAAAAGCTTTCCAGATATTGCACCATTGAAATCTCCCCATGATACCCATCATAAAAAGTAATTCTATAAACAGCAACAGGAAAAAAGATTAAACCATAACCAAAAAATAACCCAGAACCCAGCTCCAAAATCAGTTAATCTGTATTAATAGGAAAAGTTTCATTTCTTGAAGAATAGAAATAAATAAAATTTGGTTTGGCAAAAAAAACCCCACAAAAGACAAAAAACAAAAACCAGCATGCTCATTCTGAGTCAAGAAAGAAAAAACACTGCATCTCGGGGTGTTTGCTGTGGGATGACCCCAAGATTGTAAAAGTTCTTGTTTCCTAGCCCATGCGGCCAAAAGAGTTGGAATGTGTAGGGTCAGCTTCTCAAGGTTGTTTATTCTTCCTTATCTATTACATTCTTTCTCTGACCTGCTGAGCTCTATCTAGCAAGGAGGCCATGGCATTCTGTGTGCTGCCTTGGATGGCATTTGAATTATTTACTCAAAACTATGTGTACTATGTTTACACTAATATGCTAGTATCTATCACTTATGTTAGACAGTATACCTTAAACCAATGCAAAATGTCACCATCACACCAAGACATGGAGGACAAGAAGAAGGAGAAGAAGGCTAGGACATGCCCAAATCCCTCCATCTTGTACCCCCTCAACCCCATTCTAAAAACCCCAAAATTCTACTTTTCCACCCTGTGAATGTTCTGGACTCCGACACTGCCCAAATAAATGGAGTAGCTAGGGACAGTTGTTTTTAGGAACTTTTAGCCCACCTTGTAAGGACCTAGCCTGTTGACTACAGAGGATAACTCATCTTTGGAAAGGCAGATATTAAACCAGTAAACACAAAACAAAAATGTATTAAAAATGATTTGGTTTGCAATAGTAACCAAACTGTCACACAGTGAGGAGACACAGCTAGGACAAGTGACCCCAGCTGACCAAAGGTATATTCCAGACCATGTGACACCATGCTCAGCACACAAAGTGGGGAACAGAAGGAAGGAGTGCACATTTGGAGTGGGGATGTTTGTCTGCCTAGGTCACCATTATAGCTGATAGGACCTTGCTCTCCTGGAGCTGGCTGAACTCCTGACTGCCCTTGGGAAACAGTGAATGAATTGCTTGTTTTGCTCTGCCTACACATTTGGCTTTTGCTTTTCCTATGAAATTTTTATCTCAACCCTTGAGTTTTTTGACTTTTACCTTTCTGATCTCTCCCCAGTTCCACTGGTAGGGGACTGAGTGAGCAGCTGCTGAGGCTTGGCTGCTGACTGGGGTGAAATCTTGACAATTTCACATCAGCTATGAATCTATTCAGAGAAGTGCAGTTTGTAAGTTTCTTTGCCAGGACTCTGAGCCTCAGAAGCTCCAATAGCAATACCTGTATAGATTTCAAGCTGCAATTGTAAATCCCTGTTCTCAGAAAAAATATGGTAATTAAGTATTTCTCATGCATAACAGTTCTCACTAATTTAAAAGAAAATAACCTGCTTTGCCACTCTTAAATAAATACAAAAATAAGAAAGTGTTGCATTTATCCTATTTTTTTACCATAATTATGATGTTCCTCTAGCTTTGTTTGATTTTCTGTAAGATGTCAGACCAAAAGGAAAACACAGTGGAATGTTGAGTGACCTAGGGTTTCTTGTATTTCAGATATTTTGGTTATTTAGGGTAGCAGAGTGAGAGACCCATTACTTTTGAAGATAACAGTAAAGAAATTGACTAAATTTTATAGACCTCTTTATATAGCAACATAAAAGGCAATTTTAATTTTAGGTTTGGTACACAAGTTTCTGGATGTGTCTCTTGAACTTTTAAACTGAATTATCCTTCAAAAACAAGTTTCAGCACCTGAATACCATAGAATCAAAGATTGGCTTGGGCTTGAAATGGTTATCCAGTTCCAACCCCTGGCCGGGCATGGGCAGGGCCTGGTTGCTGCTAGGTCAGGTTGTTGAAAAACATAGACAGCCTGATCTTGAACAGTTGCAGGGATGGGGCATCCACAACTTCTCTGTGCAACCTGTGCCAGTGCCTTACCACTCATGCAGTGAAGAATTTCTTCCTTATAGCACTCTAAAAGTACTGTTCTGTCAGTTTGAAGCCATTCCTCTTGTCCTATCACTACATACCCTTGTAAAAAACCTCTCTCCAGCTTTCTTGCAGCCTACTTTATGTACTGGAAGGTGTAAAAAAACCCAAAACAACAAAAAAACACCTTTTCTCTAGAGTGAATTCTCAATTCTTTTAGCTGATCTCCATCTTCACAGTTCTGTATGTTATTCCTCTTTCATGGGAGTCAATATGAGCACTGCAAATAACTCTAAACATGTAATTGATTCTACTTTGCAAGACATGGGTTGCCAATCCCTATGTCCCAGACATATTTGAAGCACAATTAACTGGTGTTTCTGGACTAATCTGTCTTATAGCACAGTCTCTACTGTTGCTTCAGGAGGGTGCTTCAGGAGAGCACCATGGGAGGAGGGCAGTAGAATTTATAACGGGGAAGACTTCATTAATGAAGGCAAACCCTGAGCATCATGCCAGTGGGAGTGGGAAAGAGAGCATATATAAGCTTTGTAGAGAAAAGAATGCAAAACTGAAATATTGCACTCAAGAATGCTTGAGAAAATAGCTTCATGTTTTTAATTGTTCCTCCTACACAATACCTACAGCTGGTATGAGTCTGTTTTTAGCAAACCCATGATAATAATATATTCACAAAGAATCTATTATTCAATGTGTAATTAATGATGTCTTTAATCAAAATACTTACTTATCATAGATAAGCTTTCAGTTCTGAGGACCTGTGTCTTCTGAGGGATTAAAAGACCTTTGAAAATGTTTTGTATATGATGGAAATGTTTGTGTATGATCCCTCCATATAATATTTTTCCCTCTTTTTCTTTGGTCATTATGTCATATAAATTTTTTCTGGTATTTGGCATTTCTTTCCAAGTTGTATATTATAATCTATTTTCCTTTCTGATTATGTTTTCATAATCTCTCTTCCATCGTTGTAGTAAAAACTGGAGGTTTGCCTTAGTATTTTTAAACATTTTTTTACAGTTTCCCTTGACCCTTTATGCTCCTGCCCTATAATATTGGTCTCTAAATATAGTTTTAATGCTTTTAATACTTCTTTCTATGTTTCATAATTATCTTCATAAATTGGATGTTTGGACTAACATCAGCTTCTATCTCATAATTATCTTTAGACATTAGTTATGTGGAATTGAGTGCAAATTAAATTCTTGCAACTTCTGAGAAGTTTTATTTTCTATACTATAAACGTCATGTTGTTCAAGCAATTGTATTAAGGGAAGTTCTTATTGCTAGGTCTATTAGTACAAACAACCACATAAGTACAAACAATTTTCTCTATTCTCACCCTTCTTTGTAACAGCTGAGGCCTATCATTCACCGCAACTGCAAAAATTGAAATTAGGTTCAGTAGCTTTTGGGGTGGAAGTGGAAGCTTTTGGAAATGAAGTGGCCATTGAGTAGCTGTGGTCTGTGCATCAAGGTGTCCCTAGTTGTGATTTGTTGGTGAAACAGATAGATATTCCATAGCAGAAGATGGGGTGTTGGCAAATGAGGTGGATCAGTCACAATAACACCCATTTTTATATGTGATTCAACCTAGATAGAGACAGAACACAGGTGTGAAAAGCAGTTAGGAATAGGAAACCTTATATGATTCAATTACATGACTGTCGTTACTTTTCATAATCTCAAAATTTGGAAGTCCTCCTGCAATTCTAAATTACTTATTACCAGCATAGTTTCTTTCCTATCAGTCATATGAGTCACTGTATTACCATTATCTCATTATCTTAAATATATTATAGTGTTAGTAGGTAACTGTCCCATTTGATTATTTGTATCATGTTCTTAGAGCTCATTTTTTTTATTCTATACTGAAAGAGTTTTAGTATGTGACACTGAGTTTGATAACACTTATGACATTATTCTGCTTTTAAATCAATGTTTCTATGTAATTCCTTAAATTTGAAAAGTAAATCACATATACCATAATTTTTCAGTGTAAGGTTTGTAACTTCACCTTTGTAAGACAGAAAATTTAGCAATTAATAACACCTAACTAATTTTGAAAATTGGGTATTTGATTGATTTCCATAGTCTTAGGAAACACAGGTTTGATTGTAGATAAAAATGATCATGAAAGAGCTACTTGTTAATTAATCTTTTTAAGGAAGTTTAGTAAGTTTGGATACTGGACTACTGAATTTGCATTACCTATCTGGGCACTGCTCTGGGCAGCTAGACACAGCACTTGTGCCTAGCACAGTGTGCTATTTCGTTAACAAATAAAATCTGAATTACCCCTTGATGCAAAAGCATCACAGCATCATACTGAGATGTTTGCAGAGTAGAGAGTAATAAAAAATATGTTTCAAAACTTCAATAGGAGCAATGCTGTATTTCCTCAGATCATTAATTCCTTATCTGGTGTGTGCATTATCTTCTAACTAGCCTCTTTTGTTTAGTTAATATTTGTCAGTTTTAGTCTCTGCATACAGATTAAAATTGCTCTGTTTACTGAGTTCCAGGAAAAGAACATATATTTATTGAGAAAGGAAAAAGAAAATTGCCATATAATTTTTACATTTAGAACTTGGATTCTGACAGAAATGTAATGAACACAAACTTCATGCCTCAGTTGTCAAGGCAGATGTATTCTCCTCTTGACAATCACAGTTCTGCAAAAGATTTTCTTCTTTCCTAGTGTTCTCTGTCATAAAAATAGGAAAGTTGTGATTGTCGTAATTTACTCAGCATTTATTGCACAATTATAGAGTATATGTTTCTCAAATAGCTGTCCCACCATGGGCTTCCCAGATGACCATCAAACAAGCCATCTTTTTGCCCATTTTAGTCTGATTTTTATGCTATTAGCATATGCTCACTATGAACTGCAAACTAATTTTGTGTGAATAGATTAACAGCTACTCACTAATAGTGACTCAGAGATTCTGATTATGAACAACTAATCATACAGCTCCTGTATGGACTTCAGTGAAACTGTTGCCTGATAAAGCAGTTAAACCTTTCCTCACATGCTAATATTTGTACTTAGTAAAAATAACCAATTTTAGGGGCTCCTGGGCAACGAGATGGGAAGTCTTCTATCTAAAAGAGAATGGGATGTCTTTTACCAGCTTGAGATAATTTTACAGGATAAAGGACATTCAGATATTTCAAAGCATGAACTAAAAGACTTACTAATCTGGGTAAAGGTGAATACTCAAAATATAGACTTGAAGTCGGCTTTTACCTTTGATTTTTGGGACCAGATAAACTGGAAAATTTACAATCATTAGATTGTATCTCTCTTAAAAAGAAGAGACTTTGGTCAAACTAATGCCTGTCTCCAGAGCTTTAGTGGAGAGCTTCAAACTGAATTATCATGGCAAAGACTTTCTTGAGCACAAAACACGTCACCTGGTTCTGAAACTTTAATTCTGAGTGGTTCTGGGTCTTCATCCTCCTCTCGGGGGGGGGGGGGGGGGGGGGGGGGGGGGGGGTTTTGTTCGGGGTTCCTTCCCTTCGCCTGGCATGTCTGGGGTTTCCCCAGGCAGTGTGAACAACACCCCGAACCCCGGGAAGGGGGAATCCGATCAGCTTCCAACTTCAGTCGTGTCCTCTGTTTCTTCCGGAATTCCCTGCGTCACTGATGCTGCCACCAGGCGTCCTCCCATCCGACCGCGAAATCATCCACCCCCGGTCTCCCGGGAAAGCGTTCGGGATTTTTGTTGTGTTCTGAGAATCTGGGGGTTCCGCGATCATGTTCTGGGGAGGCTGGGATTCTAATAGGTCCGGGAAATGAGAGTCTGGGGAGCCTTTGCAAAACAGTGGCTGCTGTTTCTGTGCCCTGCTTCTCTTCTAAATAAGATGTGGCCAGGTCTTGTTCGGAAGTGTTGCGGGCAGGGTTTGCCGAGGGAGGTACGGGATCCGCTCTGCCTGGCCAGGGGGCTGTGGGAGTTACCCCTGCCACAGTTTCCCCTGGCCAGGCAGAGCGGATCCAGTGCCGGCCGGGGGCTATGTACAAGTCACGAACGGGACGGTACTGCTGCGGAACGCGCCTCAAGCTGTTTATTTTTTAGCATCAGTCTCATTACATTGTTATGACAATGGGAAGATGCAAGCAGCTCACATCCCAGGCAACAAACCAAGAACTTAATGTTACAACTTACTTTATAATCTTTTTGATGAATCACACAAAGCAAAAGCATATTGACAGTAGTTCTATCCAATCACTATAAATACACGTACCTTTGGTTAAAACAATGGTTGCTAATTTAGAACACAATACTTGCTTGTAAACCTTAAGATAAAACGCACAGAGCTCCATTATTAAGCTTAGAACTGTGCTCTTTTTCCAAATATCTCACCAGATATACTTTTCTGTAACTTAGGCAGTTATTCTACCCAAGCGTTAATACACAGACCATTGTTCTATTTGTCCTTTCTTTCTACTCATATAATTTTTCTGCTGACAAATCTTATAGCTACTGCTTAGCTCTAATCACCATCCTGCTGTCACTGAGGCCTGCCTTTTGCAACGTGCCCAAAACCCTCTGATTTTAAGGAATCCCACAATTAGCATATGGTCACTATGAACTGCAAACTAATTTTGTGTGAATAGAGTAACAGCTACTCACTAACAGTGACCTTGAGATTCTGATTATGAACACCTAATCATACAGCTCCTGTATGGACTTCAGTGAAACTGCTGCCTGATAAAGCAGTTAAACCTTTCCTCACATGCTAATATTTGTACTTAGTAAAAATAACCTCTAGGTTTGGAGATGAGGGTATTTGAATTACATCAAAATAAGCCAAGTACCAAATTTGTGTACTGATTTGCCAACCTTCTGGATTGTATATTAATACTGTAAATAGTTCTTTTTGTCATATGAAGTGTTTATTATGGATCCTTGGGTATTTAAGCAATAAGAAAGATGCATCTTGCATTTAAAATTATAAAATTTCTAAATATTCTAAGTCTAGTATCTATAGTCCTTAACAAAGGGATGGTTTTTATATCTAATCTTTTTTTTTTTAAATGTCCTCATTCTCTCTGTTAGTGGTAATGAATGAAAGTTTGCAGAATATCACAACTCATAGCCATTCTTAAAAAGGAGAAAGAAAAGGTTGCTGCTTATGTTGGGATATTATTACCTTGGTAATTTTTACATAGATTTAATGTTGAGTTGGTATTTTTGATGTGATTTTAGAGTTACTGTCTTTCAAGACAAACCTCATTAATTCTTAAAAATTGTTAGCAAATAATCAGAATTATATGAAAGATTACATTAACAGTTAGTTTATGTTCTCCTGGCTCTTAATTACAACTAAGTGAGATTCTATCTATATATAATATAGATATATATCTATATTATATATATTATATAGATAGATATAGATATAGATATAGATATCTATTATATCTAATGAGAAGATATAGTCTTGATATTTGGAGAGGTTTGTGTTGCTTCTGCCTTGCACCCTGAGTCAAGACTCTGCTGACTATATCAGTCTTTCACTATTGCTGCGGCTAAAGATCAGCTGTTCAGAGAGGCCTCAGGATGTCAGCAATCACATCTACGTTCCCACTGAAGATGAGTATGCAACCACAAGAATTGGATCAAAGAACTGAAATACTCATAAAGACAAAACTATCGGTTCTGAGATTCATTTGAGCTGAGAACCACTAACTAATCTTCTGTTATGCAATTAAAACAAGATCAATTAGTCTTTTAACTTATTTCTGCTTACTCCAATGTTTCATTAACACTGGGGGGGGGGGATTTCCCCCTTGTTTTTTTTAGTGGGTAGCATGGTGTGATTTAGATACTGATAAATAAGTTTTGAGTCTGGCATGACAACTGTCAAGGTCATGTCATGGCCATCAGTGTTAGAGAATTTGGAGAAGAAAGACATTAATTTAATTTAAAGTGTAGCAAAGAATTTACAGAATTTTACTAATTAATAATTCCTTAAGGTGTATAATGATAAATTGAACTTCTATTGTGATATAAACTTTAGTTATTAAAAATCAGTACAGAGATCTATAAGTCCAAGAAATGTGTCTTACTTTAGGTAAGAAAACAGAGGCATGCAAAGTGAAAGAAGTATGACAGTTGAACCTCATAAGATAAAAATGGCTTTTTCTAGAGACATGCTTTTATATTGCTTTTACATGCCTTTATATTGTTTGCTAATAATACTAATATGGAGGGTAGACATTTTTCCAGTTTGAACGTGTATGACCACTATTGATGAAATGTAACTATGGAAAAACTTGCATGTTCTGGTAACATCAAATACTGATTTGCAAACAAAGTGTATCATGGCCATTAAACAAATCACTTCTCTTATGTTTTGTAAAATGGCTGTGTTTTACTAACAACTGATTTATTGATTTAAGGGTTGATTTTCCATTTATGCATAGTTGTTGCTGTAATTATAATGAATTATATCTTGCATGAGGAGATATGTACTCAGACATTAACATTTAAATTAGGTTATCAGTATAATAATAAAATAAGTTTGGTTTTTTTTTTTTTAGAAAAAGAAAACCCCCACATTCTACCAAAATACCCAAACCCAAACAAATATACTCTGACCCTGATACATCATATTTTTTTCTCTCTCCATTTTCATTCTGTCACCACTTTTTCTCTCATTCTCTGGAATGCAACTGACTTGGTATTTAACATATCCTTCAAAGCCATCAATTTTACTTTAATGTAAAGCCATATGAAAAATCCTTGGTAAAACATTTTTATGCCTGTAATTTTCCATCACTTCTTCTGCTTTTTGACAGGGTTGAATATTTTGTTCAATAACTACTCATTTACTCAAATGTTAATATAAAAAAAAGTTTCCTATAATGATGATTCTGTATAACTGATGTTAAGCTATTTTGAGTCAAATTCTAGCACCACTGCAAATCCAAATCCTCTCTGTCAAGGCCATAATAATGGTGCATTTTATTATCTTCCTGATCTTCTCTTCCCGACTGGACCTTTTTCATGCTTTTGGAGTTGATGTGTGCAATTTACCTGGCCTCATTAGAAGGGTCTGTGTACCAGCCCTGATCACAAATCATGCCTAATAGGGCTCGGATATCTCTTTTGAAAAGAAAATCTACTTTCAGGCTTGTGACATCCTTTCTAGAGCAAGTTTGGTGACAATAGACTAACAAAGATTTTCTATTCAGCAAAAAGAAAATCAAAGAGAGTTTCTTCCAGCTTTTTGTTATCTTAATTCTATAGTGGACTAAATATTGTCCTGTTCATTGTCTGAGAAGCTCAAGAAGATAAAATGGATTATTATGTATCTCCATTTTCAGGGCTGGTGCTTCTATCCTCTGCTCTGAGAAAATATTTTTTTGTCCTCTGGACTCTCTCTCCCCCCATTTCATTTTTGCAACTGTGCACCTATTTGGTTGGAAGAGAGACCAGACACTGCTTCCACCAACAGTCTTGAACACTTTTCTTTCCTTAAAAGATAGGTCCGTAGATACAGGCCAGTGATGATATAGGTGAGTGTGCACTTAACACACAAGAAACCTCTCTTTCCAGACAAGGTGGCAGTATCCTTACATTAGTCAAAGACATCCAGCTCCTTTCAGGACACTACACATAAACCTTGTTTAGGTCCATGTTCTGGGAGTAATTTTTGGTTAATTCCCAAGCTTGTGCTCTGTTTTGCCCAGAACAGGGTTGGTCTAGCTCTCTGAGCATGCAAAAGGCTCATTGACTTTGTTTTGTCCCAGTAAAGGAAAATAGGATTGTGGTAGAAACTACTGGCAGGTTTGAGCAACTGAATAACCTGCTTCCCATTTTATTACACTCTATAAGTGGCTGTGCAGCTGGATATCCTAAAGCAGGCACTAAAGTATTTGCTTAGGACTAGCCTGTCAGGTGAGTGACTATTCAGTTCTGTGTGACTTGGCTAAGCATGTTAACCAGAAAAACATTAAACTATATTCAGGTTGATCCAGGGAAACAATAGGTCTCAAATCTGGGACTCCCAATGCTTGTTTCACAAAGCTGGTATTTGTATCTGTCTCTTTTAGCCCATTTTTCAAAATTGCCATGTGTCTGATGAAAAACAAGTGTTGATCCATCTCAGGGGACAGTATGTCTGAAGATACATAGATCACCAAAAATGACAATTTAAATTTCTGTTTTATACATATTATTCAAAGGAGAGAAGAAAAGTTGAAGTTACATACTAGTTCTAGTGTTGCTACTAGATTGCAGATGCATGAGTCATGAATCAGATTAGATAAGCAGATGTCACTGCATTGGCAGAGAAAGTAATACCCCAGAAGGGGAAAAACCCCTCAATAATGTTTCATATTATACTGAACTTCTAAATGACACTTATAATCGCTTCAAGCTTATCCAGTGCTGCCAGTGAAGGCATAAGACATCAAAGCCAAGTAAAACTTTTAATTTATTCACCTGTGATATCAAATAAGGAGAGCATTGAAACTTATTGAATCATTAGCAAATGTGTTCTCAGGCAGTGTGATATGTATATGTATATAAAAGTGCAGATACTTGCTCAAAATTTCACATTCAGATGTTTGCCCTGTTTTAATGCTTCACTGACTCCACTAATACCTTAATTTTATGTAGGCATTTCTGAGAATGGAAGGCAAAATATGAAGAATAGGGGAATTTAAATAAGTATATATTTATATTTATTTTTATTTTTATATTTAACCTTATTAAGAATGATGTGATACCTTGGATTTTCAAGACAGTTGTGAAATATGTGACTTAATTTCTAAATACGCTTTAAATGGTCCAACACAGGAAAGTAATTCACCCAAAACCTAGCACCCTTTTGGTATGCTTAGCAAGTATGATTCCTATTAAGTGGAAGAAATATGGGGCTTGAGTTATAAATGGTCCCAAGAATTATTAATCTTGATGCCATTTTAGGAGAGAAGAGCTTCCCCTTTCCAAATTAATTTTAGTGCCATTTCTTAGGGTCAGTTTCAGATTCCCACAGTCTTAGATGCAAAATTTCTGGTGCTGCATGTATTCGTGAATTCATTAATTGTATGATGAAAATACTTTCTCTATGACTTCTAGCCAGTTGCTTGATATTGAGAAGCTTGGAGTATGCAAATATACAGGAGCAAATTTTTGCCCTGCTGCTGTGCTGTACTGAAAAGCCTTACCTCACCTAATGCCCCTCATGATAGCTCCCAGCACATCACTGGAGTCCATTCCCAGTTAATAACCATCTGAACTGTGGGCTACCACAGCCTCTTGTGCTTTGGTGGCAGCAGCACTAGTCACAAACAGCAGTGCTGCAGCAAAGCTGCTTACCTCTCTGCAGCACTGATTCCCCAAGCCCGGAAAATGTGTTGCATGCTCGCACTGTATGGGAAAGATTATGTAGCCATGTAGGGGATGGGTGAAGGAACAATTTGTGTTCAGCCTTGTCACCGTAGGAATCATGGGACTGGGAAGAACATCTCTATGTACCAGAAGTGACTGAACCAGGCCTGATCACTGACAGCTCTCTTTTATCTCCCAAATCATGCCTTAGATTTCATGATACCTTTCTACAAGCCTGAAATAAGCTCATCAACAGAAATATTTTAAATCAAGCAAAAAACAAAATATTATTATTAAAAGGATAATGAAATATGTATTTCCTTCCTCTCCTGTTCTCTTTTCCTCCTCTTCTTCATTTCTTCCATTCTGTTTTGTTCCAAAAGTCCGCTCTGTGTTATCTTAATAAACATGGCCATTTTATATTGCTTCAGCATACCGTATCTAAATGACATTTAGAAAAAAAAATAGGAAACATTAATAATATTGTTCATAACAATAAGACAAAGCCTTATAATCTCACTGCTCTCAACGCAGTATATTTTGTTTTTTAAAGCAAGATATTAGAAAGTCTATTTTACCATTGTGTAGTTGATGCAGAAAAATTTTGAAGAATTTTTCACTTCAAACCTGGTGATTGCATGTCTGCAATTAACTTACCCACTTCAAAGAAAAACTTTCAAAATAGATATTAGGAGAAGAAAACATGAAAATTTACTAGGGCCTGATCTAACAAAATTGGTAGGATTCTACTGACAAACTCCTCCAAGCCGTCAGACCTTTACTGTACAATTTCACAGTTCTTTGAATAACACTGAATGAAGTTGAACTGCTTAAAACATTTATCATATCAGATTCATTGTGTAACTTGTCCTACACACTGTAATTGTGGGTAATCTTACATGGGTTCTGCTCACACCTGGAAGACATACTGCAGCACGTTTATCCTATACTTTCCTCTTCAGAGAGTTTTGATACAGACAGCTGCTACTATTTTTCCCTTGTCTGGTGGAAGTTTGAGTGCAGAGTTATTTATCTTCTTTTCAAATATTTGGTTCATATACAGATAGATCCTTCCCCTGAAAAAAAATGGAAAGAACCCATTTCATTTTCTTACCAGAAGGCTGGATGACAATATACTTTCCGGAAATCTATGTGGCAAATATTTGGTCAGTTTTGATAGTTCTGGTGTATCTTCTCAGAACTGAGAATATGAAGAGAGAAAGCCTCACTTAAGGTATCTACTGAGGCATGGGATGGTTCATAAATTGCTTAGTGAGAGCTTAACATGATTTATCTTTATGAAATAACGTGGAGGAATTAGAGGTATGAAAAAGATGCACTTAAAGTCTGGTGTTTATTTTGAAAATCTTTGTTGCACTATGCAGATGTTCATAACTAGCGCAATGTCCAAATGAACCTGCATCTCATATATTTCTCTACTCTCCTCTTATATCTGATGGAATAGGTACAATGTAGTATTTACGAACAGGTTCTTTCCTAGCCAAGGAATACTAATGGCCTATTCAGGTGTCTCGTCTGAAATTACTAGTTTCATGCTGTTTGTGTATGTGCAGACTCATGTGTTAAAGAGAAGGCTGTGCTTCTGACACGGATTTCTTTCCAGTGTACTACATTTCTTAATAATTCAAGTGCCCGACACAACCACCTTTCTGGAGGCAATTTCCTGACAATGGGAGGATTCATGTGGTGGCATACATGAAAACAATCTGGTAGCAGAATTAGGTCCTGAGGAAAAAACTTGACTCTCTTCCTGTAGATATAAAGGGGGCTTGCTAATTAGCAACTAGCTGACTGAAGCAAATTGTGTTCAGCAACAATGCATGGCCCACGATGAGAATAAAATTGGAGCAAGGCTGAATAAGGCAGGTAAAGCATTTGTGTCAGTTAAAAATGAAAAAAAAAACCAACTTTTTTTTTTTTTCCATTAACACCAAGAAAACTACCAAGAAGAATGTGTGCTTATGCACATATGTTTGCATTTAGAATTTCCTAATGGAAGAATTTACTAGTCAGCCTTTCCCAAAGAAGTCTGACTGCCAGCATTGGAGTGATTTTTGGAAAAGAGTAAAATGAATAAAAAAAAGAATAAAAAATTTATTCTTTGGTAAAGAATAAAACATCCTATTTTTTTGTCTTCCATTTATCACCCTTTCTTCAGCTATACTGCTGAAAACAACTAAGAGATCCAGGGTGGCAAGAAAAACCAAATGAAAATAACAAACAGGAATCTCTCAGAAAAAAAAAAAAAAAGAGAGGAAAACAGTAAGAATTAAAACAAAACCTAAAAATATTAACTTTTTTAATACTTGCACCCCTTTCTGATATAACCCCCTTGATGGAAATGTTTTTAATCACTACCATTTACTATATTTTTGCAGAGAGAACAGACTGTCTAAGGAGATATCATCAGCAATAGCAAACATCCCCTACACCATGGTAACCAAAAAAGGCACAGGTGTGTGAAAAAGGCGGTGTAGTTTTTTTTTTTAAGAGAAAAATGCAGAGCCTGGAGACCTTTAGAACTATTAGTGGAAAACAAACAAACAAGCAAACAACAATGAAACATGTTAAAAAAAAGGCAAAGTCACGTTGGGGAAGGAAATACTTCTGGGGAAATTACAAGGTGCTAAAAAGAAGAAAATAAACTTTTGCTATATAAGTTTTAAAAGTCTAAATTTTGTATTTTTAAAGATATATCTTTACAAAATGCCTTCTAGCTAGGTCTTTTAATCTCATTCTTTTCAAAGGAAATTTCTCATTATAATGTTAGCTTTAATTTTAACCATGCAGTAAAATTTTATGCATATGGAATATGTGAATAATAACTGTATTTTATTAAGATTACTTAGTGTAGCAGAATCCATATCAATCATTTAGATAGGAAAATGTCAGAGATTATAGCTTTTTTTTTCCTCTCTACCATTGCTCAAAGTACTGACATAAAGCCACAAAATATGCTGAGTTGGAAGGGACCCAAAAGCTACATCAAATGCAGCTCCTGCACAACACCATCCCCAGGAGTCACACCATGTGCCTGAGAGTATTGTCTGAATACTCCTTGAGCTCTGTCAGGTTGGTGCTGTGACCACTTCCCTGGGGAGCCTGTTCCAGTGCCCAGCCACCCTCTGGGTGAAGAACCTTTTCTTGATATCCAACCTAAACATCCCTCCACATAACTTCAGGCCATTCCCTTTGGTCCTGTCAGTGCTTACCACAGAGAAGAGTCCAGTGCCTGTCCCTCCTCTTCCCCTCACAAGGAAGTTGTAACTGCAGTGAGGTGTCTCCTCAGTCTCCTCCAGGCTGAACAGACCAACTTCAGCTACTCCTCACAGGGCTTCCTCTCAAGGTCCTTCACCATCTCTGTTGCCCTTATTTGGACACTCCTATAGCATCCCATGAATGCTCCCACCTGGGTCAGTTCCCAAGTCCTCATCGCTGGCAGCAGCAGTAACTACTTACTATATAGAGTCAGGCCTTCTGTGGGGAAAAACAGACTCCCAAATGGACTTCTGTGCTGCAACTTCCCCTGGCTTCTCCTTTCTCTGTACCCTCATTGGACTGGTATCCCTGGTGGCCATCCCCCTTTCCCTGGATACCAAGCCCGGCCCTTAGCTCCGCTCCTCCCCCAACCCATTACCCTTCTTAACCTGCCTTCTCCGCATGACTGCCTTCTTTTCCTGGCTGGGTCCCCTTCAGCCATGTGACATGTGATATCCTTCGCTGGAATAAAACCCTGCAAAAAGAGTATTTCTTGCCTCTATTGCTGAGCCAGCTGCGGTGAGTGTTGAGTAAGGGACTGACTGTGTTGCCTGGAGGTTATCTCAACTTGCTTTTCCACAGGAGAAGCTTGTTAGGAACAGGTAATAGGCAACAGCACCCACTGCTACAACACCTGCATTTTTACACTGACATAGCTCAATGTCTTTTTTGTATTGCAGCACCCAAAACTGCCCTCAGGGCTTGAGGTGAGGCTGCCCCAGTGCAGGGCAGAGTGGGACAATCCCCTCCTTTCCCCGGCTGTGATGCTGTGGCTTGCGGGCTGCTCTGGACCTTTGTCCTACAGGGTGACCCACTGAGGGAAGATCAACAGGAGCCCAGATAGCATAATAAGGTGATCCACCAAAAGACGGGAGGACACTCATGCGGCGGTCTTCCCTGGGACCAGTGTCCCGCCGGAGACGCCATGAAGGGTTCCGAGGGAGAGGTCAAACCGGTGCCGGATAGTTGAGAATAAACAAAGCTTCCACCCAGAGCGGGATGACTCTCAGGCTGCTTTATTCTGTGGGCTCGGTGAAGGGTAGGCACAGTGAAGGGCAGAGGAGCACAACCACAGAGAGGGAGAGCAAGCTCTGAGAGCCCCAACCAGGGGGGCGGGGCAGAGTATATAAGGGGCAAAGGGTAGGAGTGGTCAAGGTCTGAGGGTCCAACCGGGTGTAGGCTAAGAGGAGGAGAAGGGATGGGCTGATATTACATAAACCAATGAGGATGGGGGGCGGGAGTAGTTTCAGGGAAGAACCAATGAGGATACATAAAACTCAGAACATTCTAGAACAAAGGGAAGGGGTACAAACAGATTGACATAAACTGGCGGAAGGGATAGCAAAGATTGACAAGAGGGGGAGGCGGGAAATCAAACATCTGTGCATTCCCATGGTAGGGCGGGAGGTCCCTCTTCCAACCCCCTCCCACACACTCAGGCAGCTGCAGTTCACGTGGGTTTACTGAAGGAGAAGCAAAGGCAGGGAAGCGGAAGACCAACCACATATGAGGGGAGCAATCTCTGAGAGCCCCCTCTAAGGGAGGGGTCAAGGTATATAGCAGGGGAATGATAGGAGTAGTCTGGCTACATGGGGACCAATAAGGAAAGAGCTTAGGGGAGGAGAGGGATGGGGTGACATAAACCAAACCACTAAGAACGAGGGGAAGGAGTGGTTAACTACAGGGGACCAATAGGGAAACAAAGAACAAAGAAGTACAAACAGTGGTGGACATAAACAGGGGAGGGTACAACCTGTGATGGACACACCTTCATTAGTATGAGGAAGGCGGAAATCCTGAAATAATACTCTTATACATTTGTGGTTTCCCAAGGTATCTCCAGATGGCTTTCCCCAGGACTACCTTCCACAGTTGCTGATGCACACCAGGACGAGGGTGGCCCTCCTGGCTGACAGGGTACTGTTGACTTGTATTCAATTCACCATGACCCAGGACCCCTAGGTCACTTCTCATGGTATCTCACTCCCCTCTGTCCCTTCTCTCTGAACATCCAGGGTTGCCCCATCCCAGGTGCAGAATCTGGCACTTTTCCTTGTTAAACTTCACACAGCTGGTAATTCCCTAGCCCTCTGATTTGTGGAGGTCTCTCTGCAGGGCCTCCCTGCCTTCCAGGGAGTCAACAGCTCCTCCAAATGCTGTCAACAGCTCCTCCTTAGTGTGTTTAGGAAACTTATTTAGTATCCCTTTGAGTCTTGCACCCAAAACATCCTAAGATGATTTCCTCTTTTTAAGAGAGCAGAAAAGTCAGATTTAAAGCCACCTCATATCATCTGATCTACCATTTTGTTATAAGGCAAGACCAATTTTTTCCTGATCATTCTGGTTCAATAAATGCTAAGTAAGCTGACCTGGTGATAACACCATTATGACCCTATGCTTCTTTGCTCCTGTTGGAAATATTTTCATAGTATCTAATTTTGATTTTTTTTCCCTACCCATCTTTGTATGTTTTTATGCCCACCTTGGTAATATTTCTAAAACTGCTCTCACTTCTCTTTTCTTCTCTAGAAAAGAAAAAAAAAAACAAACCAAAAAACCAATTTATTCACAGTCTTTCTAGTTTTCTAGAACTGTATTGATTTGTTAAACTGCTCTTGGCACTTAAAGTACAGTAGCTCAGATGAGACATCCCTAATAATGCACTAGTTACAGACCCCAATTTTTGTTTGTTTTCAAAGAAATATTTTTACAAGATAGTAACTCATGTCCAGCCTGTTATTTAACTCTTCAGATCACTTCCTGCATAGCTGTTTCTCCATGAGGTTTCTTCTTTAGATAATATGATTTACTTGTTTTATATTTAAATTCTTGCTAATTTCACAACAGTTTCTGGTTATCCTCCCTATTTAATAGAGTTCCTTCCTATTTAATATTCCTGAAGCCACTGACTGGTAATTGTGATCTCATACAAGAATCTAATCTAACTGTCTACATGATATTTCCAGCACACTTCATAAATGCCATGTACAGAATGTCTGAAGAAGAATGAAATCCTCTCCATCCATACATAGGATATACCTTACTCTCACTTTGAAACTTTTTAAATTCTCTTTTTCTCTGTCTTTGGCAACTCCCCTCAGATAAGGAGGTTTCCGTATTCACTTTCTCAAAGAAATTCTGCAAAGTTTTATACAGCTTAAAAATTTGAATTACTGGGAAAACTCCGGGCAAAATATCAAGCAATCTTTCTCATATCACAACAAATAATCTTACATTCAACAAAACCTCACCCCTGCTTCTCCACTTCATGGCCTTAAGATTTTTCCAGTCCTTTTTGGGACACCTCATCTACTCTATCAGAATATCCAAAATCCTGCTACATTGCAAACATGTCATATTACTATATGATCTCAGCTACAGTCAAGGAGGACTTTTTTTTTTTTAATAGTAAAATACCATTTGTGGAAGGACATTATGCATTTCAATGCATGCAAATTGTTTTTTTATCTGTTATTTCAGTGTTTTTATCTATTATTCAAGTTAGAAGAAAGATTTTAATATCCTTTACCTAAGTTCTCTTTAACCTTCGTAAAACAGACTACCTGTAGATGATTAGAAAACTCTCTAGAAGTAAAGCCCAGAAAATAAGTGCAAATTATGAGAGGCTGTCCTGACCTCACAGCTTTTCAAAGGGAATAAACAAAAACACAAGCAAACATTTTTCCACTTTGTGATTTTCAATAGATAAAGAGAAAATGCTTATAATTCTATTTTCCTCCTGCTGAGGAAGCAATGTAAAAATAATATATTAACATGCAATGGCCAACAGGGTAAAGCTGCTCAAACATTGCCATTGATTGCTTCCCTTTTCCCTTGTGCTTACTTCTCACTCAACTAGTACTAAGTAGCACTTCTTTGCAGTTACAGTGTAAAAGTTTGTTCACCTGAGAATGTCTTGGAGCCTCTGCTGTTGAAACAATAATTACAAGGAGGTGAAGTATTTGACTAATCAGCAGCCGGAGTCTGTAGGGGTCCAAAGCTGAATGACAAAAGCCAATATTCACTTAAGTTTTTTGAATCAACAAGCCAATGTGGTGAAACCAATCCATCATCTTGTCACCAATTTTCTTTGCAGTATCAGAAGCCTGACAATTAAAAAAAAATTGTAATTACTATACAGCACTCAGCAGTGATTGCAGGCACATGATAAATAGGTACTTTTGCTTTCCCTCTCCAGCACCTGATGTCTTGTGTTCTTATTTGTGCATTTTATGAGGTTGCTGTAGATTCCAATCTAAATTTAAAGAAAGTAAATTTTACCATAAATACATATAGTTTAGATTTTAATTACTGTTCATTAAAGAAAGTTAAACTTCATGGCAAATTTAGAGAAGCAGAAGGCAAAATTTGGAGTGACATAAGTCTAAATACCAGTGAGCTATTCCTCTTGTTTTTCTCTGGTAATAGTCCTGACCCAATTTTGTGAACACAGTCTCAGAACAGGACACAAATCAAAGCAAAACCGGACTTTTGTGAACTCTGTTATAGTTTTCCAGCTCCAAACCCAACAACAGAATACTGACACCTGCACACTCCGAATATAAATATTGTTATAATAATAAAATAGCTAGACTCACTGCTTAGACTTGGTAAAATCCTTGCTAAGGTTTAATGCACAAACTCTGCTAGTTAATAAAATCTATCCCTGATAAAATCTGTCCTTTCCCCCCTTTTTTCCCACTAAAGGAATTTAATGCCTTGGGACCACCATGCAAGAAAGCATTTTCTTTGAATGTTTGCTCATACTTTCAATTTTAAACTCCTGCTGGATTTGTTCCTCAGATCTGAAAGGGTAGATATTACCAACATGAATGCTGTAGAAAGACAACTTTTCTATTGAGAAGAATAAGAATTTTTTTTTTCAGAAGCTACTAGATAGCATTAGCACAAGGCAAAGAAGCAAAACATGTAGCTCATGTGATTGTTCTCACCTAGACAGCACCTAAACAGCTAAGTACAGTCAACACCCACAATTGGTAAGTAACAAATTGTTCTATAACATCCTCAGAGGAAATCTGCCATTCTGTAGCTTATGAACCTTTAGTTTCAGCCTTCTTCATTAAAGGTCAGCGATGCCTTTTTGTATGGCGTTCAAATTAAATGTAGCTCCAAAGGAGAAAACTGAGATGAAAAAGGAGGCTGAATATTTCACAAATTAAAATGCCGTTGTAAAACTGGTTTTCTAAATATCTTTTCCCATTAGTATCACAGACTTTGTGCAAGGACAGGTGGTATATGAATTTAAAACACACTTTTGGAGGACTGAGGGCCCTAATGCAATCATGACTATTGCTGCTGATTATTTGGTATTCTTCTTGATCTATTGAATTGAAACAGCTAAGCAATTGTAAATTATTAACTTATTTATACATTTATGTTCTGGCTGAATGGAGGATTTTAATGTAAGAATTGCATTAAAAGTCTTGCTAGATAGCAGGAATCCAAACCGAGGTGTGGATTCTAGGCATTGTTTTTTGGTTTTTATCTGCTTAAGAAGAAATTATCAAAACAGCATAAAAGATTTCCTGGTCTCTTTCAAATATCTGAAAAACCGTAACAATAAGCAGGATTTACTTTTAAATACATAATAGTACATACATACATTTAAAAATCCACTATGAGCAAATTATAGCTGAAAGAAGAAATCCTCCATTCTGAACTCATGACAGTTGTGTCATTGCTGCAAAGACAGTATCACAGTTGGATACTAGAAATGTTCTACTGTTTTCTGAACTTCAGCTTGAAAATTTCTAGAGCCAAACAAATTCACAAGTAAAAAAGGAAAATTCTACCTACTGAGGTATATGTTTACAGACTTTTTACTTACACTCAGAAAAAAAGTTTAAGACAGCAAAAGAATATTACTACTTACAAAAAATAATATTACTGCTTTTTATCTTGTTTTACAGGAACTATTGAATAGGATCACAGATGGAATAAATAAACATGGTTATAGCTGAACTCATTAATATTTTCCACCTACTAGAGTTACAGAGACTTATGGATTTAAAATTGAAGCTTAGATACAAGATTTCAAACTTTCCTTACTGTATTAACCCTTTTGTAATACCTTCAAATTTTGTAATACCTTCTCCTCAATAATCTTTCTAATTAATTATAAATAAGTATTTTAAAAATATATGCTCTCTATATAAATGGAGAATTTGTATCATGAATAAAAACTACAGAACCAAACTTTCATTTTTAGTGCATACCTTGAAGCCAAGCAGGACTTCTCTGTTCATCAGTGTGCTTCCAAATATCATTTATAAATTTAACACTAGGGCAAGACATGAGCACAGCTGGCACAAAGCATAAGGAGTTAGTGAAGGGCTGAAAGTCATTAGCCTGCAAGTCAAATACCCAAGTACTAAAGCAGAAAAGACCACCATATTTCTTCATGGCTCTATGGTAGTCTGCTTTGACAGCCCACACCTATTAGTTCACCTTTTCCCTCGCTAATGCACCAGCCTGTCCAAAACCATGATGCCTCACAGTTGCATCTTAAATCCATGCTACCCTGCTTTTCAGTGCTACATTTTCATATAAAATGTCTGCATTTTCTTTTCTCCTTTTCCAGCCTCCATTCCTTCTTCCCTGTTTTCTTTCCTTGAAAGAGACCTGTTGCATTGATTTTTGGTTGTTTTTCAGCCTCTCTATGTAGGCAGCCAGGGTGTGATTTTATGTATGTTTCCTGGAACACAGGGTGACTGGGATGGTCAGCGAAGGGCAGAATAATTTCAGTAGGTTCAAGTCCCAACCCCTATGTCTTCCTTACCATTTTATTGAATAAATGCACTATGCTATAATTGCATTTTTGGTGGGTAAAGCATTGTCTTTCTAAAGCAGTGAAAAGAAGAAAGAGAATATAGCAGTAAACAGTAACCTGCCCTTGTCAGGAGACAAGCACTAGCCTCTTGCTAATCTTGTGACATAGGAGGAAATAAAATTCCTATTGGTATTCCCAACTGTCTTATTTTTATTATAGAGACTAGCACACTCATTTTAATTAATGTATTTTTTTGTATTGTTGTTCTTCAGGGTTTTTTAACCTAAATTTCAATAATGGTGTGTGGATGCTTAGGCTGTTTAACTAATTTTGCATTAATGTGTATTTAGTTTTTGTCCTATTGTGGCTATGAGTAATGAATATTCCTCATACATGTGACCCAGTAAGTTGCATGCTGGACTTCAAAACTGGTGAGACCTTAAAAAAACCTCAATCTGTACCATGAAGAGTGAACAATGCAGTGGAAAAGGGAGCTCTGCTAAAAATGTGACTCTGCAGGGGCCTGTTACAGCACTGCTTGTGTTGTACCTGAAACAGTGTCTTGCTACCCTATTATTCAAAAACAGAGATTTATAGAAATGCTGCTGAGTATTCTTGTCATCAAACCTGACAAATGTTAGTATGTTACACCATGAACATTTTTTTCTGCTTTTCCTTTTCTTCCCTCCATTTTAAGTAGTGATATTACACTACTAAATGGCATTTAAAATAAATATGTGTAATGTAATTCAATTACTAAGCTGCACACATTATTTTTAAAATCTGATACAATGATACATGCTTTAGTAACTGCATTAGTGGTGCTTACACCTAAGTTTTATGGCAGAGAAGTCAAAGCAAAGTATCATATCTGCTACCATGTTTCTAATCATTGAATGATGTTCTTATGTGCAAATAATTTGTCACAGTAGAGATAACTTTTCCACTGCAGCTAAAAAGACAGTCACATATTTTTGAAGTGTTTTTAGGATATTAATCCATTCAGCAATAATAAATGATAATAATGCTGGTAATAGAGCTTGAATTTTTATGTTACTTTAGTGGTTGGGAGCTGGTTGGTTTGTTGGTTTGTTGGCTGGTTGGTTTGGTATAGCTTTTTGATTTCTAAAAGACAGAATGTTTCTATTTGGAAAGGCTTATCTGATCTGGCTTTCAGATGTGGGTTTAAAAATAATTTTTCATTGTTTAGCTTTAGAGCTGAAAAAGCTAGTAATGATGGATAATTCATTGAATGAAGTTAACATGTTTTTTAGCTCACTGAATATTTATGTAAAAATTCTGATCCTCTTGAATGTGCTCAGTGTTTGAATTTACTTATTAATTTAGTGTGGGTTCCAAGTAATGTCATTTAAAATACTCAGATTCAAGTTATGTTACTTATGACTGATCAGATGGCATAATTTCTCTTTGTGTTCTTTAAGCATGCATTCAAATGCTTTTTGTCTGTTTTGTAAACAAAAAGCAAAATTAGCCCTTTGAGACTCCAGCAACACGTTTTACTGCTTTGAGTTATATTTCGCCAGTTCTTAAGACACTTATTGCAAGCGGAGCATCTTAGAAAGTAAGGTAATGCTCATTAGCAGCCCCAGCTCAGGCTGAGATTACCTACCTTGACACAGTTCTGAAGATTGTAACGCCCCCCTCCCCCTCCCCCCTGCCCCAGCTTGCATCAAGGTCTTCAGATGCCACAGCTATCAGCCTGATGCACCCAAATAATGCACTTTTATTTTCAGTCAATCCTACTGGAAGGACAGGGAAGGTAGTGGCTGATGATGAACATATTCTAGTCCATGTACTCTACACTGGGGACAGATAGGGATGAGAAAGGTCAAGTAATTTCACATGGCTTTCCAGGACTGGTCAGTCTTCAGTGCTGCCTGCTCATAGTAACTAGGAATACATTTCTTAGTGTATTTTGCCTTCTTGTGTAGTAATGAGATTTTTAGGTGGAGATCTTTTGCGTTGAGGTTCATCTTAATAAATGCAGGTATTATTCAAGCATGCTCCCAATTCACTGAGAAGAACTGAGTGTAAGCAGGACTTCCTCTGAGAACTGTCTTCCAGCTAGACCAGACTGTGTCTTATCATTGAAAGCTGCATAATTGAGAAGACAGTGACTGTGAGGAAAAAATCATAGTGGTATAGCAAAGGAAACTAATCCTAAGGTTTAAAAAGTTGATAAAATACATTTTTTACTTCTAATATATAGTTTTTACTCCAAAACAAAAGTTTTATTCTTTGACAAATCAATGCTGCTTTGAATTTTAGTAATTAAATAGTTTTATTAAAAATAACTTGATAATAAAAACCTGGTGCATGTTGATGGTATTCCTAGTAGCACATTGAACTGAAAAGATTGAAGCCGTTCAGCTGTGTAAAGTGACGCATATATTGTTCTCTGCATAACAGATTAATCCTTATTTTTTTCTCAAGAACAAATTTTACATTTATTTTAGTTCAAGGCAAGACGTATAGAAAAAGCTGCTTGCTTGCTTGAAGATAGGTCTATGAAAAACAAAAGTTAAATGCAAGGAAGTAATGGTTACTGGAGCTTCCAAATATTTTATATTCATATCCATGTACACCTGCAGCTATGAGCAAAAAAAAAAATCCCAAAATGTGAATTGTATAGCATGTACTGTATACACCATATGTCATATACTTAACAGAATAATCAAGATTTTTCTGTTGTTGTTGTCTGACTTCTTAGTAATCACCTTTTATTTACAAAAAAGGAAAGAAACATGCATACACAGAAACTGATCTAATGCAACAATATATTACCTCTGGAAAAAGGGTTAAGTTATAAAAGATATACTGCTTTGTAAGCAGCATGCCTCATTCTATCCTACTCTATTTTTTTTTTATTTCACTGCCAAAATTTGTTATGTTCAGTTTTACCAATGAGAATTTAGAAATATTTTCATTGGTGACAATATTTCATCAAGTTTACAATGGAAAAAGTAGGATGAAAACATAAATGCTATTTTTATTGCTTTTAGCTAAGAAGAATGGAAACAGAAATGTGATGTGTGATTAGTTTTCCGTAACTGCCTGGTAAGTTACCACACTGAACCAGGAGTGAACTCTCCTTGTCTGCAGCATAGACCAATAGAACCCACTGCAGAGAAAACTATTTAGTGGGTCTATAAACTGCTCTTAGAGAATATGAGATTCTAGCTCTCATTAAATGCAGACTGAAGTCTGAGTTTCAATCCTATTAAATACTGGTTTGTTTTCCTTGTTTGTTATTTTCTTGGGGGGTTTGTGGTGGATTTCTCTTTTTCTGGGAAGACTGCTTGTTCGCATGCTTTTTCACTTGTGATCCTGCTCGTTAGAATTCTTGTTCCCTAGACCTACAAACATCAGAAGTAAATGACATCTGTCCATCTCCCCATAAAAACTGTCCCATGGGTGTCAGGGTATTGTATTAATTTCAGTTACTTTCACAATGTGTATGTGGATGTGTACCTAACTGTGAGAGAGTTTTGGACACAAAAATCCTCAGAATCCACAATTCAGCTAAAAAAATGTCATTGCACTCTCATGTCCTTTCTTTCTTAGTATCTTTAACTTCCATATTCTTTCATTATGCACAGAACTCAGAATTCTGTGTGTATTATAAAATGTAAAAAGCTACGAGGAATTTCAGCTCTTCAGGGAACAAGAAAAATGCTATGACTCTATCCAGACCATATGTATCAAAAAATTTTGATGCTCAAACCCTTTTATGTTCCACTGTCTTTTCAATGTGAAATAGTTTCTCCTGTCTTACCTCTGAGCACACAGTCCCATTTTGTGAGTCTGAGTGAATCACCTGGAAATACAAGAGTGTATACACTGCAAATGGAACTGCCCACCCTGTCACATAAACAGATACAGTGCAGATTTACAGTGGGTTTATTGGAGGATGGACTCCAAGAAAACACCTTGTCTTTGAGGCTCCCTTCTGCATCTTAAAATTTCTGTCAAGTTACTTCTACAAGCAGTGATTCAAGGCTTTCATACAGTTATTGATCCTATGGCAACTTCTCTGAAACTATATTTGCATTTTTCCCAGTATGGTACTAGTGTGAAGCACCACAGCTAGTCCAGAACACCAACATGTTAAAGTGAGTATTGGCCTCCATATTCAGAGATATTTGATAGAGACTATGTACTCTTTATGTTATCACCTTCCAGAGACTAACAGAAAAAATGCAGAAGAAATGTCAGACTGAAGAGTATTTATCAAGTCATTCCAAGTTAAGTTTCTGGGCAAATATATTATTATTTGTACTAAAAATTGAAAATACAATTTAATTTTCAAGCAGGACCAATAGCAGATTGACTATCTGCAAATTCATCCTGCATATAGCAGGTAATAGGGAAAGACATTTAAGAACACAATCTGAGATAGAGATGAGTGAAAACCTTAAGGCCCCAGTTAGAATGCAGTCAGCTATGTTCTAGGTAAGAAATGGCACATCAAACACACAGTAAACAATCATAGCAAAACCAAAACAGAAAAACATTTGAAACTAAAATAGCGCACTTTCAAAAGTCAGTTTTTCACATAGGGTTAATCTGGTATATACAAATGAGTCCTAATTCTCCTCCTACCCTCCATAAAGTAGTAGTATCATTAATAGACATTGTCTTAATTGAACATTAATTGTCTTCAAGCCCTTTCAACAGTTTCACTTGTAGCAAGATCCCATCTAGCTTTCTCTAAGTAGACTTCATTACATCTCCACTGAGAGTCACTCAACCAGGCAATTAATTGCAATCAGGCCAGCACTTCCATGGAGTGTAACTCAGGAGTACCAAGCAGTTTTTCTAGGGAGAGAGGTGACACCAGTTATTTTCCTCACAGTCCATTTATTGCTCATTCTGTCATTCTCTGGTTTTGTTCCTTAGACTCAAATTTAGCTCTAGCTCAGGAAAGTGATAATTATGTGAAGGTGTTTTTGTATTTAGCACAATAACCAAATAAACTGTGCTCCATAAGGTTTTTAAACCTTCCTTAAAGTCATAATAATTTATTTTATCTTATAATGTCAAAATTTGCCTTTAAAAAATACTAACAAAATTAAATACTCACAATTCCCTCACAAATATCAATGACTGTGACTTTAATAATTTATTTGCATCACTGCATTCAATATTATTGAATATATTAATGCTTATGTAAACAGTGAACTTTTGTAATAGTTTTTAATTCCCTTAAAAACTTCCAGGGATCAATCTGTAGTATCTCTGATCAAAATACTGCTTTTTCCCAGACACTATATTAATTTACATACTGTGTTCATAAAACTTAATTGCATTAGCATATTTTTTGTGGGTGGCCTTTTATAGTTCTTCCCTGAACAGATAGGGTTTCATACTGCTCTTTTTTTTTTTTTTTTTAATTTTAACATTTAAAAATTATACAGTTATGACAGCATCATGAAAAAATTATGCCATCAGTGATAGCCTGAAAGAAAATAATGATAATTAGCAAAAAATAATGTAACCGGGATTAGGCTGAAAAAAAAAATCAGGTGCTCACATAATAAAATCTGTTTTTGGGATATATAACAATATCTGAGGTGCAATCTATTGACTAGGACCAGCAGTTTCAAGGAGTCCACAATTCTGCTTCAGAAGACTTATCAGGTCTCCACACTTGTTTTTTTCCTGTGTGACCTTATACACACCATACCAGCTGAACTTCAACAAAGAAATTCTCATTTTCTTTGTGACTTCCATAGGTGAATGTTTTCCAGGAATCCTGGGTGTCAAGAGAGGTTGTAATTCAGCACCGTCATTCATTGTCAACTGCTGTAGGCATATTCAGGTATTTCCAGGTGTCTGCAGCTCAGACATATTTTAGTCTTCAGGGCTGAGCTCTTAACCTGGGACATGAACCAAACTGCAGAAATCTTTTTACTCCAGGAAGATTTCTGTATGCAATGAAAGTTTTTCTGAGCATGCAGTTGGTGCTCACCTTCTTGATCTCACAACTGTTACACAAGATTTCTTTGCAACTCCTTTGTAAAACAAGTCATGGTCTTGTCCAATACAACTACCTCTATCTGAAAACAGTGACTTCAAAATAATTTAAATACTGTAGTTTAACTTCTAGGAAAATATCCTTCTATTTAAAAAAAAAAAATTACTCTCAAGGCAATCACCATCTTCTCAATTCACCTGAACTCAGCAGCTCCTACTAGGATGAAGGAGCTAAACATGAGTGCAGATGGGAGAGTAAACCTGAAGTTTTTTTAGAACACTGAATCTGTTTTACCTAACTAAGGGATTTTAAAACAGAGCAAGCTAATAGCTGCAAGCACGTTTTCAAAGCCAGTAGGCATAAATTTTGAAAGCTACTCCTTCTGTGCAGAATAGTTTTTAATCAGCATACTGGAAATACATTCTAATCTGCATAAATGGTAGAAAAATCTATATTTCTATGTAAAAATACTCAATTAACCTACCCGCTTAAAATGACAGATTTTTAAATAAAGGTAAGGAAAGAGAGCAGTTCTGAAAGTGATGGAAGAAGAAGAAATTCCTGTGAGAAAGTTCTTATGTCGTATTATCTTGCCACGTCTTTATAATAGTTGTCATATGTTGCATTGTGTTTTATATGTCCTCCCCCCATATGGGTCTTCTGGTCCCTCTCTCCTTCCCCTCCTCCCCTTCCTATCTGGCAATCACCCTGGTTATGCAACCTCAATGGTCACACCTAGCCTCAGGCTTTAGCCCTCCACCAGAAACTTCCACCAGAAGCCTCAGGCAATGGGCTGGTCCCTGGCAACTTCTCCCCCCCTCTCTCCCTACTGGAAGTCACCTGAGTGACACCCCAGTTCTCACTCCCTCATTGGTTAATAGTTTGTTCTCTCCCCTGGTTACCGCCCCAAGTTAAAAAGAGGAGCACACGGGTGCTCCGGGCTTTTTGGTGGAGACTTCCCTTCAATGCTATTGTTTCCTGCGCTAGTTTACAATAAACCGGACTGCAGTCTACTTCAAGAAGATGGCTCCTTATGTCTGTTACTGCTGTGTTGTACTTTCCCCATTGGCTCAGGCGGGTTTTCGACCCAAGGACTGCGACTCTCGCCGACGCACGGACACGTGGCTATAGAGCGTGGTTTCGGCTGCCAGCCGGTGCCAGGAACTGAGCTAGCGGCTTCGCCAAGGGGCACCCCAGCAGTCATATGTCTGCATTTGGTGGAACTTCAGAGAGCAGGTAGAAGAGCTCTTCAGGCTGGTTCAGAAGAGACAGTTTTCTCAGACATGCTTCACATGTTTTCAGCTGAGGGGCTGAGCCTGAGGTTAGACTAGGGATGAGAAGGCTATACATATGAAGAAGCTGACAGGAGATTCCTTTGATACCTGGCCAAGATTCAAGAGAAAATAATGAAAATTAGCTGCATCTCTCGGGATAAATTCCCTATGTTCCATGCTTAGGTCACTGAAAAATGGCACATCCTCAGAAATTAGTTCCTCAGAACAGGAGACAAAAGTGCCTCTATGGCATCTCATCTTCTTATTTCAATAGTTGCCAAAAGGCCAATTCAGCTTCTAGCATATGGCAGCACAGCCCCAAGGCTGCACAAAATTATGGCTGTATCCTTATTTCAAGCAGCTAGGAATTACTAGAGCATGGAAAATTATTGGCTATGTCCCTTTCTGCATTAATTAAGATGGAGAAATATTCCACAAGGAATTTCTAAGGGATATTTCTTATGGACTACATAAGAAATAAGACATAAGACTTACATCTACTGGGTAAGAGAAGATGAGTTGTGGTATCTTATGTGCAGGTTCCTAGTTGTGAAATATAGGGAAATATACCAAAATAGAAGGTGCCACAACCCTGCAATATTGAGAAAACCGGGCATGAAGCATAGCTCAGATACTCTCTTTTCAGCAGTTCTGTTCCTTTTGACAGAAAAACCAGATTTCTTTATACACAGCCCAGAGCCCAGTCCATTCAATGACAGGAGGAGACACACCACATTTACATTAAAGGTTCTCTGTTTTGCTAGAACAACTAAAACAATGCCAAGTAACTCTATATATGCATCACCTCAAATTGCCTTGACAAGGTTTTTAATTGTAGAATTCTGTGACTACTAGAAATGAGGTGTACATTACCATTCATCATTTTAATACAATAACGAACTGTATCTAGACACATAAAGATGTTTCAGGAAGCCAAGCCATTTAATTCAAAATTATTACACCTATCATAGCACAAAAATAAAGAAGATCCTTACATCACCTGAATTCTGAAAAGCTTCTTTCCTCTGGGAAATATATCTGAAAAGCCTGAAAAGCCTGGGCTGCACGATGCAACAGTGCACCACAGTCACAATGTGTGTCTGTGTCCAGAGCCCTTCAGCTCCATTTCATACTTACAGGCATAACCTCACCCTTCAGCACAAAGGGCTAAATTCACCTGCCTGCACTCATAGAAATATACTGGGCAGAACTGCACAAGGCTGAACTAAACAGAAAGTGTGATGCTGCATCATAAAGACACAGTCAATTGAGACAAAGTCTAATCAGAAAGGCTTTTGCAAGAAGAAAGGAGGCATCTTTGCCTATCCTCTGGAATTCTATGCAATGGGAAAATTGATTCAGGAGTAAGCTGGTAATATATTTGGTCTCCCAAAAGTTTTTTGATAGGGAGTTAACTCAGCTCTGAGTACAACAAAGGGATTCAAGCTGCTAAAATAGTACTAATGATCAAACATATGGTTCATTTAATTATTAGTTTTCATCCTGAGAAAATGCTGGCAGTTAAAATCCTGAGTGTCCATACTGAGCATTACAAATATTTCCTGATTAATTTAGGTGCATACTTGTGAAAGGACAGTGGCAAGGGAAACCAAGTGACAGAATATAAAACTGAGAAGTAATGGAGGTAATTAACTAATCCAAATGGCTAATAAAAGTAAATAACACCTTATCCCTTAAGCATTCAACTCCAGCTTTGGTTGCTGTGTCATAGAAAAGGGATATTAGAATGTATTAGAAATTAGGAAGTTCTGATAACAGGAAACAGATGTGCTAAGAGACACAATAAAAATGTTGTAGAAGATAAATGCCAATGAGAACCTTTGGGGAAATTGAACTAGAAAGGAAGTATAAGTTGTTCAGAACAATCAAATGGTAGTATGTAAAAGGAAAAAGGAGGCTCAGTTTTACTTCCTCATTCAATAATCATAAATTTTGAATGCAGCCAGGCAATATAGTCTGGATATAAAAATAATCAGTTACTTATTCCCAACAACACTCAAGTAGTTGACAGCACTTATTGCAAAGAGCACTACCAGAGTCAAAAACTTACCAAGTCAGTGAGGAACTGAACTTGAGATGAGAAAGTAGAGAAAAAAATATTAAAGATTAAAACATTCAGCATAAGTCAAAAATGTTACTGCTGCTGCTACTACTTCTGCTGCTTCTGCTTACTACTGAGCACAGAAATGTGCCACTAATTATTAACATTAAAAAGGAGATATGCTACAACTTTTTCTGAGACAGTTGCTAATTTGAAGAAATTTTACACTGAATTATTTGGACCTTTGATTTCATACATTTCGTACAAGCAGTATTTGTAAAAATTCCTGCTTCTGTTATTTCAATTTAATTGAAGAGAATAAAGCTCCTCTAGGATTATGGCCTAACACGTTAATGTTTTTCATTGTGACACTATTTTTACAACACCTTCCACATAAGATACACATGTATTTCACAAATAGTTAACTCCAAAAATGATTAAATTTTCTTCATTATGATGATTCTTATGACAAATCAGATCTTATACTTTGACAGCCTGTCCAAAACCACATATAATATGAGAGATCTTCTTTGAATTTCATAAAGGCCCAGGCAAAACTGGAGATCTGGAGACTTTTTAGTCTCAAAAGTCCAAAAATTAAATGGATGAACAGTTGGCCTTATTTCCTTTCTTAAAGCAGTCTTTCAGGGAGCAATAAACCTGCACTGGTTGTAAGGAGCAGGTAAAACCAGGATGATAGGTATGCATGACTTCCCCTAATCCGAATGTCTGAAATTGAGAGGCAAGATGTTTTCTATTGCCATCTGTGTAGCAGTTGCCCTCTGGGCAGTTTTCCTTATCTCCTGTTAATGGGCCCATCAATGTCTTGCCACATGACTCAGAGATAACTCCCTCCAGGAGCCATTTTCTGTTTAACAGGTGATCAAGGACTCACCAAGTGACTCAGAGTGACATCAGCTCATTGTGAGATGCTCCGCCCAGAGGGAGAAGCTAAACATTACCACCTAGATATATTCTGGGATTTTTTTAGACAGAGAGGTAACCTTCCCACAGCTTTCCAAGAGGATACAACTGGAGTTCTCCACTAGACCGACTACACGTTTTCTACAGGACCACTGCACAACCAGAAACTACATCTGCCACTCCAAGAGGACTGCAGCCACTCCAATTTGAACTGCTATCAACACGCTGACCAAAGGGGTGTCAGGTTGTATTCTTTGTCGGTGGTCTTCTGACTTGGAGTCTCTCACTGGTTTTGCTTTCAAACCAGAACACTGTACTAAATTATTATTCTGAATACTTATTTTATGCCTATTCAGCACTTTGCTATTCATCTACTTTATTCATTAATTGTACTGGAGTCATTAGCTAGCACTCTCTGAGTGATCAGAGAGTGATCAAACTTCCACAAAAATTATGTGTTACTAGTCAGTGTAGCTTCATTTTCTGCTGGAATGAAATGATCCTCTGAACTGTGTTTATATCACACTGATGGTAGATTAGGAGTTAAATTGAAATAAGTGAATGGTTTATTGCTCATTTTTGCTTAAGATTTCTTGGGAAATGTGCTTATCAATATAACAATTTACTTTGTGGATCTCCAAAAATTATGCTATTTGTTATAATTTTAACAAATCATACCACAGGGAATTAGAGATTAAATATCTGTAGCAAACTTTTTAAATTTTACATTTTAAGAAGTACATTATGTTTGAGGTATTAAGTATGTCTCAGCAGGAAAACAACTAATACATAGGCTAAAAGGTATTTTCAAAAGTTTACTTCTGTACTTGTGAGTGCAGAACTGAGTGATTCCAAAGGGAAAAGATAATATATGAGGAAAAAGGGCAATGTGGAAAGATTAAAAGATGACTGAAATTTAAATTAGGCCATTGAGAATAAGGGATCAATTTGTTGCTCAGCTGTTTATACACTTTGAGAGTCTGAATTCATTCCATCAATGGCAAACAAATTAATATCTCAAAATTCTTAGCTCTTGTGCAGCACATAGCTAGGATGAATATGATATTCAGTATTCTTTTTCTTTTACAGACTGTGACACTAAAGATGTTTTGGTAATTTCAACCACTTAGAAAGAGATACTGTAGTAAATGGTTGCTAGAGGTACTTGTAATGCTAAATAAATTTAGTGTAAAATTCAGTTAGAATCTATTAAGAAACAATTTTTTGCTGAAATTTTGGAACTAATGAATTTAAGACTTTGTGATAACGGTAAAAGATAACTTAAAAACAACAACAACAACAACAACAACAAAACCCCAACAAAACAAAAACAACCCAAAATTGTTAGTGTTAAGGAACCATGGCTTTAACACTGAAATGATATTACAAGATAATTTTCCATCTTGCCTTTGTGTAATTCTTGAAACTTGCTACATCCAAATTTCCTAGCTAGTGAACATGCAGTTAATATACATCTTAAACTTTTTTTTTCTTTCAAGTTCAAACTAGATGGAAAATCTCACACTCTCCTCATAAAAGTGAGAACTAAGTAAGAATACACTGCTTTTTAATACAGAAAATATGATGCATTTATATTCTAGTGAGTTTAACAAATTTTATTGAGGGTTGTTTTTGCCACTACAATGGTGTCCCTGGTGCAGAATACCTTCAGAAAAAGATTAACATATCCTTGAGCAACTCTTCATGAAGATTTTTTCTTGGCAGAGTACATGCAGAGTTCTCTCAGCTCACCCACTGGCAGGACACAGTCCCACATCTCAGATATCTCTGCAGGCTGAAACCAGCAATTGGAAGGTGACACTGTTATGTTTTCTGCTGTGATGGACATGGTCCCATGGCGCATTGAGTTTGATCCAAACCTCTAAGTCCATGGCAGGAAAAAAAAAAAAGGAAGAGGAAAGAAAAAACTACTTCAGTAGTCTGCACTGCTTAATTGTTATGGTGGTAATCTTGAAAAAAATTCTTAGACTTCTTAGAATTCTTAAAGAAAAAAAGACCTATTTCCCACACATTGAGTACCTGATCAAGCAGCATGTTCTAGCTAAGCAATTCCAAAAAAACAATGTCTAATATTTTTCCTTACTGAGGACTTCAAATTTGTAAAGAATTTCACATACATTGACAATGAGAAATCAATAAAAAATTACTATGAAGTCTCAATCTTCATTGCAGTTGCCCTTTAAACAAAAATGCATTGCCTGAACTGATTTGATATATAAGACTGTAAGAAAAATCCAAGGGGACACACTTATGGTTCTCAGTTTTGTTTTATTAAATTGAAAATTCTTGTATCACAACTAAGTATGTATTCCCGGAGCATACAGAACAGTAGAATTTCTATCTTTGTGTAATAATAAAAGCATTTAATTTACCTGAGCACAGCATGAATTTTTTTTAGTATCCATGTATATGCTGTCTGAGATAAAATTGCAGTATAATACGATATATAAATGTCAATAGCACTCAATCAAATGTGATGAACAGGTTCTTGGAGGTAATAATTTATGAAATTCCTTCCCGTTTTTTTGTTAGGAAGTTAAGCAAACTCATCACAAAGGTATAAACTCCTCCTCCTCAAGTAGCTTTTTTGTTCACTAAATTAAGTAGCTATACAATCTTTGGTAGTCCTAAAAAATGACTGATCATGTCAATATAATTGAAAAATTTAGCTGTGTTTTCTTTCTCAGCATGATTTTGTACTGTAAAATGTTCTGAATTTACTGAAGTGACATGAAACATTCCCAAAGAACATTGGGCTAATCTGTAAAGCATAGAAATTGGTAACAGGGACAGTTTCCATATAACCAGATTGGATTATTCTGTAGTGCTTTCATATAATACAAAGATGACAAGGAGTAGATAAAAGACTTCCAAAGGAACAGCTCCTCATGATTTCAAAAAGGATCTCTAAAATATAATGCTTGAATTAACTATACAGATTTTTCTAAATCCTGGATGCTGACCAATGTACATGATACATTTCATCTTTATGGGTAATGAGATGTTTTAAATTACTCCAAAGAGTTAAAAAGGCATTATCTAAAGAGATGTGGGACATTTACGTGGGCAACAGGCACTGCATGCAGTGGATTACTTAGCAGAAAAATTAGTTTATACTGGTCTACAAGCCTGTAGAGGACTATTGCACAGTGCTCTGGTGCTCTTCTTTGTCATCTATCATATTTTGACAAGAAAAAGTGCTCAGCTTTTAATTTACTTCTATGCAGCCCACTTCTAGAGTCTGTGGAGAACGAGTTTGACTCTCTAGATAAAGTTGGATGAAGTGGATAAAACAGAAATAAAATGCTTCTCAGTCATAAAACAAATTTATTTCCTGACATGAATTAGAAAAACAAGGACTTAGTCTCCATGCCCATTCGAGATAGCAATAGGCTCCTTCTCATCTCTATTTTACTGTCCCTGTATAGCAAGCTACTCTGATAGATGGCATAGAAGTAATGTCAGGTATTACACACATGGTTCCCCTGCTGCTTGACTTATAAATGACTACTACACCTCCTTGCTGAATCTGATGCCATGGAAAAGAACTGTTTGTATTAGCACAGAGAATGAATCATATAGAGTAATCTCTCTGCCCTGTTCTATCATAAGAGATCATTTCTCTCTCCAAGACCTCAGTGACACCATAACTCAATGCAGATTAATGAAACAAACAGAGACAAAAAAAAATCTGCTCTGGGAAATAACTCTATGCTTGGTTTTTTGCTTTTTATAGAAGTACCCATTAAAATATATAAATCCTATCACATGTAGATTTTCTCTTTTTAAACATCAGTTCTTAAGTGACATAGACTGCAAATAAAATCATAGATAAGCACTGTCATGTTGTTGGAGTAATGCTCAATGTGGATGAATTGTCTCTTTAGATATACAAAATCAGTATCAGTTGATCCCTCTAAAATGTTCTCATGCTTCTAGAAAAAAAAATTGTGGCAAGTAAAATTATTGCAAACCTAAAACAGTAGACATGTCATTTGAATCCTACATGGCTCTGCATACAGAGGGATTATATAGTGCAGAAATAAAGAGTCATATAGTTAAAGCAGCAGGTATTGCATGCAAGTTGCCCATATCAAGGAAACTTGAATAAAATGACTGAAATTCCATAATTTCAATTTCTATTTACAGAAGAGCAATATCCATGTTATATCTGACACATCCACTGTAACAAGTCTATCTGAGAAGACAATGACTAAAGACATAGAGAATAAAATAGCCTACTCATCCAGTGCTGGTTACCTCTGGTAAGAGGTGAGCTCTGAAGTACTTTAATTGGGCACAGCGGAGGATCTGAACTTGTCTATTATTATCTGAGTACTGTTCTGTTTACTGTTCCAATGAGGACCTTTACTCTGCGTACTGTTTCGCTGAACTCCATAGGACATGCCAGAAAAACTTCACTGAGGTTTTGAAATCAGTTTCTAAGTGTCATATTTGGATAATTATCTAAGCTACTACTGCTGTACTAAGGATTCTTGAAACAATGGTCAGACAGGGAAACAGGAACCTCTGCTAAGCAAAGACCTAGAAGCCGAATATTTTTATCACAGAAAGTGAAGAACTACTAACAGAAGCAGCAGAAATGCTTGTCTCAACAGTGTTAAAAGGATGTAATATAGGAAGAAAACAAGGACTGATCTCAACTCCATCTTAAAACTTAGATTCATTTGCTTTTATTATTAGGAGATGAGGAAGTAAGCAACTCAGAATATGTATACTGAAAAAACTAATTAAATGCCTAATATGCCTTCATATGGAAAACCTGTGTATTTAAGGAACATTACTATAATATCTTTTATGCTGAAGTCAGGCAGATAACAATTTTATATGCAGAAATTACTAATTTATTTGACCATAAAATAAGCTTTTTCTTCAATAAAGGACTAAATGATAAGAACATGTATGTACATATGCATGTATATACATTCACAAACATAAGGAAACAGCAAAAAAGGGAATGAATAAAAAAGACTTGATAATTCTACCTCAATATGCATACAGATACCATCAGACTAATCATATAAAAACAAGAACTAAAAGAAAAATACAAATTTCTACACAAAATGGGGTGACTTGAACCTCCACACAACTCATGCAAACACCATGGAGCTTACTCCTGTGAACCTGGAGTGAAGGTTCACTGCACAGTGATGAAATAACATGCTGACACACCAAGACTTCTCCACTTCAGTCTGATTGAAGGGAAGAGAACACTAGAAAACATCGTGTCTTACCAGATTTATCTGCAGAGATAAACCCAACTGCCTCTGCACAAATAACCAGTTTCAGTGATGTATGCCACAAGTAAATAAACCACTTTCCTCTGATAGTTCTGCTTTCCTGTTGTTTCCCATTGAATTAAGAATATAGACTGTAACCAGTGTACCAACTCCAAATTTTGTTGAAAACAAAATAGTTTTCAATACCACTAGGACACAGAGGAAAATGCACACAGAGTACACAGAGAGGTGCACACAGAGGAAAAAGAATTCTTTTGTTCTGAAACTATCTGTGTTAAAAAATAGAGCTCTCTGCTCATTGCAACCTTGAAGACCTGGACAAAAGTCTAGATCTCAGTAAGATGGTATGGTTTATACCCAGATAGCTCATGGATGGAGACTAGAACAGTTTAATAATTGAACTTATAGAAATAGTAATAGTAATAGTACAAATAATACTACTAATTCTAATTCTAACAAAAATAATAGTAATAATAATGGTGATAATGATATTGATGATGATGATGATAATAATAATAATAATAATCATAATCATCATAATCATAATCATAATCATAATCATAATCATAATCATAATATGCTAACTACCAACCACTAGATGCCAAGGCACTTCCTGGATAGCTTTTCTCCTAATTTACATGCTCAGCATGATGCCATATGTCATGGAATATCCCTGTGGCCAGTTGGGGTCAGCTGTCCTGCTGTGTCCCCTCTCATCTTGCGCCCCAAAGTCACCTTTCTGGCAGGGCAGCATAAGAAACTGAAGCATCCTTGATTTAGTTGTTCAGCAGCAAGTGAACTGTTGCTGGGTTACTAATGTTATTCTCACTCTACACCCTAAACAGAACTGTACGTGCTAATAGATAGAAAACTCACTCTATCCAGATGAAACCAGAACAATATGGGACCACTGTATTATGCCATTATGAAAATTATTGTTACATTGTCCCTAATGTAGTTTTGAGTTTCACTTTGAAGACAATACCACTGATAACCTTCTTCTCAGATATGTTTAAGATGTGTATACACATGCGCATATATCTTGATCTTGTGTTATAATACGAAAGCACATTTCTCTAGGAGGTTGCATTCCTTCTTGAAATACTAGATATCAGAAAAAGCCCATCATCTTTGTTGCCAAACTTAAACTTCCCAGGAGAGCACAGGCTTTGTGCAAAAGCTAAAACAAAAGTATTTTTATTCCTTCTAATCAATTCCTCAAGTGGAGTTGCTCTTCGAAGTATCTTGCTAGGGAGGGAAGAAGACTTTGTCTCTATGCCAAGAAATTTTGTCATAAGATTGAATATATATGATTTGTGTAAGACCGTATGACTAAAGACATAGCTCATTCCTTAAAGGATATATCACTTTGTGAAAATTACTCACAATCCTTAATTATCACCTGATACAGACAGAAGACAGGAAATCCTAGCTGAGACCCAAGAAAAAATGTGGTATTAATGTGTTAGGCGTTTTTGTCAATTTCTGTGATCTTTGCAACTTACTGCAAAAATCTTAGAGAAACATCATACAGCCAACGAGTGTGTCTCCAAATTAAAACTACGGCAAAGGTGCAAACATTAGTTATACTTCTGAGCGCTGGCACAGACAATAAGCAAGGTTCATCCATCACTATTTTTGTTCCCAGAAAAAAACCTAAAGAGTTGTTCAAAGCAAGCAATTTTGAGCTAAATTAAAGCAAAACAAACCCCAAAGCAGGTTTTGCAACAATTATGTTAGAGAAAAACATCTAAGTCAGTAAGAAAATACAGTACATAGCTGTTCCCCTAATTCATTTAATGTGCTAATAGAATGGAAATTTTAGGAGATTCAGTGATGAATAGTTTGTCCCGTGCAGAACTCTTCAAGGGCTTGACCTTCAATCATCTAATTTGAATCAGGAGGATATCACTGATGATAACAATCATGTTTGCCACTTGCTGCATATAGCATCTTTCATACAAAGATATAAAAAATTCACAAATATCAGTTAATTGCTACTCTTACCAGTTCTCTCATAGAGTGCTATTACTGTTATATTCTTATATAATTCAATATTTTATGCACACTGTAAGTTACCTCTAATTAATCTAGATTATTAATTTTATGCCACCTCACTTGGGAAAACACCACAGAATGTATCTAACATTTTTAGATTACCAGATGCATTAGTCAACAGACTTTGAAAGCTACTCTCAAGATTACCAAATGTAGGTTTCAAGGGCTGTATTTGGCCTCTATTATAGTGGAGAAATGCTTAGAATCAGTGACTGGTTTCATTTGGATAATAAAATTATTTATCACTTATATTTAAACAAGCACTAAATAGAGTTTTCATCAATTCTCATGTGTACTGAGGAATAATTAATTTTGTCTAAGGTTTGAAAAAGAGTTATATGATTTATTTTCTTCTGTTCACAAATCCCTCCTCCTTTTTCTGGAAGATTTCTTTCGTGCCCTTCCAAAATTAGTGCAGAAATCAGATTTCCCCTAGCCTGGACTGACACCATAATCAGAGGACCTGGAAGAAGGTATTTCAGGAAAATTATAGCTTTGTGAAATTGTTATGATCCTGATTCCAGACACAAAAGTAAATCTGAATCTCTTCATTAACTAGAGTGCATGTTTCTGCTGGACCCACATGTGCACACAAAGCAGTTATAAATCACTATATCCAATTGTCTCTTTTTCACCTCCAGAACCTCATTTTTGTTGTCCAGATGTGATTGCTCTCCTTTTGCTTTACCCTGTAACTATCTTCCACACTCTGCTCAGTACCAGTGACTGTTCTTCACAAGAAACAAGTCCTTTTTCTACTTATTTTGGAACAAGTCTGCATAGAAGCAATCAGGCTCAGGACCATAGCCACACTTCTTAAGTCTACTTCTAAACAAACCACGTGGTTTGGGAAGAAGGCATCTTGATTGTGATCTTGCTGTTTCATAAAAACAGTGCCCCCTCTGTGGCATGTTCATGGTTTGGATAAATACCATCACCTGTTGCCTTTGCAGGACCTCAAGCTTTGTGATGTGTGAGCAATTCTGTGATCCTGCCATGAAATTCTGCCCACACCACTGAAAATGTTAATGTAGAAACACCACTGAAAATAAGCCCTGCATTAATATTTGTCTAAAACACAGACAATTTCTAAGCCTCATCTGATTTAGGCAAACACAGAACTCCAGATTGTTTAATTAAAAAAATATAAACATACTAATATTAGTTTTATAAATTTCAGTGCTCTGTCATTTCAATCAAAATGCATTTCGGATTAAGAGAAAATTAGTTTATGCTGAGAAGAAAAATTTATTAGCCTACAGAAAAAATTATATTATTTTGGAACCTTAGTCTGCTTGCGTAGGTCTAATAGTGGTAACTAAGGAAAGAAGAAAAACACCACATTAAATGTACATGAAATTGCATATCAAACAGCCAAACTTTTGAGCACAGAGCTCTCCAACCCTGTAAAATTTCAACATTTCTACATACAAGTGAGAAACATAATTGAATGTATTTTGTGATTGATTTGACAAAATGGTTTGCAGCATCTTCTGCATGCTCTCGTTTATTTGGGTACCTTCTCACTTGCCTTCTTGCCATTGTCATAGACAATGTAACAATTTAAGATATAGCTTTTGCCCTGTGGATTGCTAAGAGAAGATTTAAAACCAGCCAGCTATGAAAACAGAAAAGTCTATATCAGATATTTACGATTTTAAGCTGGAAAAGCAGTTTTGCACAACAGCTGATGATTAGGGTACCATCAGGCCAGCAAATGTTGCAACTATGTCCTCAACATAGCCTTATTATCCCTCAAAGTAATTTAAATGCAACAGGTATAAAATACAGTTCCAGACAACACCAGAGGTGAGGTCCTTCAAAATGTGCTTTTTTCAGCCACAGTAGGGACCATCCAAACACCTACCATCTCAAGACCACAAGTAAGACATCTAAGACCCACAAAGTATTCATACAACGGGAGAAAATTCCACTGTGTAATAGGAGTAGCACTGGAATTTCAACAAGTATAGGCCTAAATGCCTTCTTTATCAGCTGATCTTACAAGCTTCTTGAAGACAGGATTAAAAGTGGCACTCAGTGCAGCACTTCTCCCACACACTCTTTTGTAGTTGGCTTGAACTTTCATGTCCATGTAGACTCACACTTCAAAAAGGTCTGTAGTGCATGCGGAAAGGTGAGCTGTTCTGAGAATTTGTTTCTTGTTTTTATGAGAATATATTCAAGATAGAAGGCTTGCTGTTTAACAAATATATTTGAACTGGACTTTGTTTAAAGAATTCATAGAAAATTTACCCAGCAGGGCAATTGACATCACAAAAAGTCATTTGGACAGGATTTGTTTCATCAAAAGTTTGAAAGGATAAATTTAACCTCTGTTAATTACTTTTTTCCTGGCATTCTAGACTGTGATAACCAACCAGGTGTCAGGTTGTATTCTGACTCTATCAGTGTTGTTTTAGTTTACTGCATTTTTTTTTTATCTTTTTATTTTCTTCCCTAATAAAGAACTGTTATTCCTGCTCCCATATGTTTGCCTGAGAGCCCCCCTTAATTTCAAATTTATAGCAATTCAGAAAGAGGGAGTCTACGTTTTTTCCAGTTCAGCAGAGGATCCTGCCTTCCTTAACAGATAGCTGTCTTTCCAAACCAAGACACCTAGTAAGAACAGAAATAATCCACTTTGTCTAAACTCATGCACAGCAGAATGCTAAAAATTTTAAAAGCCATAATTACCTTACATTTGATTAATGGAGGGCATGCCAGACTTCTAAATAGTTTAGTATTTAAGTCAGTAAATATATTAACATTACAGAAAAGTTGACTGCTTATTCAGTTCTTATAGAATGCCTGCTTTCCATACACGAACCACTGAAAATTTAAACAGACTTGGAAAGCATTTGTGTAGCACAGAACTGAGACCTTCTAATGGCTTTCCCTCTATATTGCATCCTACATTGATTAAAAAATTATTGTGGCTAGGGAAGAAGAGTTCATTTGAGGCATATAGAGGACCACAAAGATTCTAAATTTTTTAATGCAGAATATCATGGTTCTTTAATGTTTTAGGGTGCAATATGGAACTGATGATTTTGGAATAACAGAAAAAGTGTTTCATAGATTTTGCTACAGATATTGATGTTATCACCTTTTCAATTAATTTTTGACACTTAGATATGGATTAACATCTTATCAGCTGGTTGCATAGCATATCTTACTGCTGCTTCTGAAATGAATTCAAACTAATGTTATCTATGTTAACTGACACCACACTAGCGAGTACAGCATGGTACCTCTAGGGGCTTTTAAAACTTCCACTTAGATACAAGAACACCTCAGTTTGCTGCTTCAATTAACTGAAAATCAAGGTTGCTAACAGAAAACCAAAAAAATTCTGGTTCGACAGGCCTATTGATGCTGATGTAACTTTCACACAAGTATGTCACAATTAAATCTCTAATAACCAAATGTAATTGCTTTTCTGTGGTAAATTTTATCATTTAAGCTGTTACAGTTGCATATTTCCTCACAAGAGTATAAATACAAGAGTAACGACATACTTCAGTACAATGAGATTGGTGTAAAGCCAGTTTTTAACTCAGTTCTGAAGAAGCTTGGCATATATTTTGCAATTCTACATTTTTCTAAAAATGTTAATATTGAGAATTTGTCATATTTAACAAAGGTAAAGACTGAAAAAGGAAAAAAATGCTCACTGAATTTTGTTAGTCAAAGAAGTTGCATGAATTGCAAGAATGAAGAATTTACACAGTACATGGCAAGAATAAATCCAGCTATTTAGAAACTCTTTGAGAGGGAAAAAAGCTCCAAATGATTCATACTACTCTGTAAATTGAAGGTAGCACTGTTTTGCTTTTATAGAGACATTAATTTCTTCTCTAAGTTTCTCATTTGCTGTGAAAATCATCAACTACGAAAACTGATTTCTCAGTACTTAGGCCTATGTACTATTCCGTGCTGAGTACTGTAGATTTGGCAATATTAGTGTCAATAAAAGAGAATTAAAAAAAAACCTACACATTTTTTTCATTTATTTCTCTAGCCCAACTTCTTTAAAAACCTTTTGTGTTTGTTTTTTTTTTTTT
>QUSF01000064.1:1837290-2067056 GCA_003676055.1 Chloebia gouldiae | reverse complement strand
CCCCTCTACGCTGCTCTGGCAAGACTACACCTGGAACTTCCACAACTGGATGGAACAGTGCATCCAGCACTGGGCACCCAGCAGAGGAAGGACATGGATCTCTTGGAGCAAGTCCAGGGAAGGGACAACAATATGATAAGAAGGATAGAGCGCAGCTCATTTGAGAAAACAATCAGAGAATTGTAATTATTTAGACCGGAGAAGAGGATTTAAGGTAAATTAATTGCAGCTTTCCAGAACATGAAGCGAACCTACAAAACAGATATGGAATGAGGCCGTATTCAAGAACATGTAGTGATTATATAAAAAGTAATAGCTTTAAATCGGAAGAGGGAAGGCTTAGATGATGCATTAGGAAGAAATTGACATGGGTTGTCCAGGGAAGATATGGATGCTCCCTGCCTGGAAGGTCTGACTGAAGGTCTGAGCCAAATGGTCTAGTGGAAGGTGTTCCTGTCCATGGGAAGGGGTTTGGATCAAAATGATCTTTAAGGTTCCTTCTGACCCAGACAATTCTATGATTCTCTGATTTGGTTTCTAAATTATCTTTACCAACTAGCAGAAACTGTAGTTTATAGATCTCTATTCCATATTTTATGCTTTCAATTTGCTAATATATTGTCATTGGTTGCTTAAATACTAAGTGAGTCATTGTTACTCAGTCTGAGTAGAAGAGGAAACAAGATTTCTGATGTCCAAACTCCCTTTTATTTCAGTTCTAACATATTCTCTGTGTGGCATGATCATCAGCAAAATTTGTCAGCACTGTCCAAAATTCTGAGGATCCACTTGGAACTGCTGATCTCCATGTTATCCATGAATCATATGATTCTATGTTTTCCCTTTGCTCATTGTCATGCAATAATTTGTAACAAATTTTGGGGCTGCTGGCCATTTACCATGGAAGCAAAGAAGCTACCTTATCAGTATGAAATATTAATTCCATTCTATTATTTTTTTTAGAAGTACTTTCTTTCCTTGGCTGGGACTCTCTTCATTAGCAAACTATGTAGACCAGAAAGGAACTGCTCATCTCCCACGTGTCAGCCTATCTTATCTTTAAATCACATTAAAACCTGAAGCCAAAATGAAAGGATTCCTAAATATACACTCTGTGCACTAGCCCTTTAAAGCTGAAACCATGGAAACTACCAGAAACTACAGCCTCGTGTATGCCTGTTACAAAAGATGAACATTTTTTTTGAGTTAGACTTCCAAAAATGTCAGGAAAACATTTGAACAGACATCTTTCTTTCTTGTGGGAATAGTATATCCATAAATCTTGAGATAGCAGATTGTGAGAATCAGGGAGGTTGAAGACATTACTACAACTTTCCTCATCCCTGGGTTTATACTGTGCAGGGGAGGATGTACTAAGCAAAACAGATTGGAAACATATCCAACAGGCCAGCAAAAAAACAGATGCCTGGCTGATGTGAATGACTCTCTCTGAAAGGATCCTTGGGGAGGAATGATGAGACAATAAAAGTAACCTGACAAGCCATGAACATAGTCCCTATTCTCCTTTGGCCACAGACAAAAGAATGATGCAGAAAGATCTTCCACAATCTTTATCACCAAAGCACAAAAAGCATACGACCAGACATAAGCAGCTGAAGTTTGCTCATTTTGCACTGCCCTATCAAAGGCTAGCGGCCAGAGTCTAGTCCATCAAATTCAGGAGCAGGAGCTCTTCCCACAGAGCCTGGAGGTATGTATGCGTACAGAATTCAGTTCATCTATTGTCCTTTAAACAATGTAATTAGAACAGGAATACAGGAAGGTCAAGTAGGAGAAAAACATTCATAAAATTTTAATGCAATTTCTGGATATGTAGAGGCAATTGTTTATGTGGAAATATTTCAGAATTGTGTGACACACTGCAAGGTTTACGTAACTTTGAAGTATCAAAACTACTTACAAGTAGGCACATCCCAATCTTTGGCTTTAATTGATATGTAGAAATGTGGTTAATGGCATACAATGAGAGTAATGGTACTCCATCATAAGCAGAATTCCTCTCCTAGCTTCTCATTTACGAAGCAAGTGACAGTGCCTAGACTGATGACTCTTTGAACCATAATTTGCAAATCACTTGTCCTCAAAGTGGCAAAGCACCTCTGAAGGACAGCACACTAGTCTGCAAACTCAAACTGCAATTCAAGGGATAGCTCTTCAGTTGGAAAATTCTTTGGTAGATTAGTGTAAAAAAAACAACCAGTGCTAGAAAATTGATGAGGTGATATACTGGAATAATCAGTAACAGCACTATGCTACAGAGTCAAAAGTATGTTACCATTGCAGCATCACAGCAGCCTCAAGCTTTGGTCCTGACTTCATTGTGCAACAGGTACATGGCTACATGAAAAAAAAACAAACCAAACCAAGACAGTATTTACCTCAAATTGTTTGCAACTTAGGAACAAGTGAAAAACCCTGTCCTATAGCTGAGTAGAATAATTCAAAATTTCAACCCTAAGCAGGGAGTTGAGTGTAGAAATGAATACATTTACATCATCAAATCTGCTTCTGTTGAGACAGTAAAAGTGCAGACCTAGATTCAAAATACTGATATGAATATGCATGCCCCTAAACTGGTCTAGGAAGTTTCAAGAATAAACATTTGTATGTTAAACTTCAAGCAATTTTGCATCTATATTTGTGGGGGTTAGGGTTGGGGGATAAATGTATTAGTTACCCAGTGGCATAATGCTTAATTTCATTAGGAAGTTAATTTAAAAACACAGGTCTGTTTCCCTTTATGTCCATTGTCCAAAAGGCTGTCCATCCTGAATGGGCCTTCAGCACAGCACTGTAGATTTCAAATTACATTAAATTAAAGCTCCATGATGATCTCTAAAACCCAAAGATAGTTTAAGACCAAAAATGAGATAGATAAATACAAATTTAATTATTTGTTTACCAAGTTGATTTTCCCCCTCTTTTCAATGAAACGTGCACAGCTGAATTTGTGCTCTGCTTTTGAAGTTGTAGTTGTGTCTATTATAATGATACAATGTCTTTTGTTTGGGGACACAGGGAAAAACACTTCTAAAACTGTTTAGCTGTGATTGATGATAAAGTGTCTTTGATTAATCTACTTGTATCAAGGGTCGTCTGACTGACAGAGCTGGAAAAAAGTAAATCATCCTTCCATGAATGATAGGTAGAGAATTTTCCATTATTTTTTCAAAGGAAAATGAAATTTTGCTTCAATTAATCTCTCTTAAAGCACCAAGAAACTGACTGATTTCATTCTGACATTTACCATCCAATATTACAACTACTAAAGGACAAGGTTCCCCTCGCTTCAATGAAAAGCTCAGCAGAGTCAGCATATTTCTTTGAATCACTTATCCCCTGTGGTGTTAGAATGGTGCCTGCATCACAGCTTTAGCAAATGTTATCTGCATGGGTATAAACTTCCCACTCCCTAACTTGTTGAAGACGTAAGTTGTTGACAGAAGCAAAGCCAGACTTGCAAAATCAGTTTGAATGTAAAGAAAAAAGTCTGTCCAAACTGAAATAAATTGCTACTGTTCAGATATGGTATTTTCTATTCCGCTAGGATGCTGGACTTGGCTGTGACATGTGCGCCACTTAACTCAGGAGGGAACTAAATCTCATAAAGAATTTATGGAATTTTACAAATTTCTAGCGAGAATGGATCTCACTGTCCCAGTGCAATATGTGCATCTGTCTGGCTGTATTTAACATAAGCCTTTCAAATTCAGCTTCTTTCTCTGGTTATGTTTAGTTCGTTTGAAAGATTGTAGCATGGGTCTGTATTGCCCCATTATGTTTGAATTTTCTTCTTTCCTTTAGTGCTTGGGGAAAATATCACTCCTGCCTTCTGCCATCTGAATCTCTGTTAAGTTCTGGCCCCAGACTCTGTTTAAAATTGAAAGCCATCTGTGTAATTTAAAGACAGATAAATCAAGCAAAATAATCTCTTCAGCTAGATGAAAGCTTCCGAAAATTATCAGAGAAAGGCAAAGATGACCATCACAGGGACCAGATGAATTGTGGGTCCAGATTTAAAGGTGATCCACTGCCGGCATCTTGGCTATACACCAGATACACTAAAAGAGATTAGATATACCCTGGAAAAGTCTCAAATGTTGTGTTTAACCTAAATAAATTTTCATATTGCAGAGCAGTGTCTAGGTTAATCTATGAAGGTTTCATATCTCTTCAAACTATAATCAGAAAACAGCATGTGAGTATTTTAATTGTCCCAGATTGTTGTTCCTCTGTACATATGGTTACAAGTATAAACAGACTGGATTCAGTCTGGCTGTACCCTGCCTCCTTCCCAGTTAGAACTGTTATGGAAAGTAGTTTGCTTCCGCTTAGTGATGAGCTCTGTTGCTGAGATACGATTAGGAATTTCTACAGTACCTGTAGGAAGCTGTAAAAGGGTTATACTTCTAGTTTATTACATAAAAACAACATCATTATGGGCATTGTCCAGGGCATAAAAATCAAGACAGATTCCGCAGTGGAGAACTTACAAGCTAAAGCTATGAAACAGGCACTTATTTTCAACAGAAGGAAAAGAGTTTATGTCAAAATTTTCTGTGCAAACAATATTGACAACTTCACATTAAAGCAAACACCACAAAAAAGGATTCATGGCTCAGTGGAAAGGGGTTCTGAGCATCCACAGTTCATAATGATATTTTTAGGAGCTGCAAGGCTAGAGCACCTATTCAGAATCAGCCATTAACTTACTTAAGAGTAAAGTCAGTAGAGGTTATGAAGGCTCTATTGTTGTTTTTCTGACAGGTGGTGCCATTGAAATAATGCAATTAGGGTACTGTAAAGACACACCTCAGCCAAATAACTGTAGCTGTTCTGCACTGGGGTGTTTGGTGGTTTTTTTGGGGTTTTTTTTACATATTTCTTTTTTTTTTTTGTATACAACAAACTATTTGGTGACAAGGCATAGGAAACCCACACCATTTAAATTCATGGTGTTAAAATAAAGGGCCAAATATTTGTCACAACCCACAATTCTATAGCTAGTCAGGAGTCTGTGTTGTAAATACTACATCAATTTTCATAATGAACATAGCACAACAATGGCCATTTTCCTTATAAAAGCTTTCCCTTAAATAGAAGAAGTTAACCTTTTTCCTCTTTGCTTTGATGAATATATTGAACAGAATCAGATTAATCTGATCTCCACTGCAAATCAGAGGAAATCCACTAGATCTGAGTTGTTATTGGAGTAATGTTCAGTGTACTAAAGCCTGTGAAGGAATCAGACTGTAACACAATGTTCTGTAGAGGAATCAGCCCACAAAGTTGGTCATTATTAAGAATGGTATTGCCATGTTCTGTATATAGAATTGATACTGGCTTCTGTAAGATACAGTATAAACACCAGATGTAGTTTACATCTCCATTCAGAAGCTTTGTGTATTCTGGAAGAATTGTAAGAACAGCATTCTAGACTCATTTCTAAATAACAGCTATATATAGTGTACGTACACACATACACACACACACTACTATAATATATATATGCAGTAGCACAATACCAGGCCCTGAAGATGTTTTCCACTGAAGTGATTTGGAGGGAGGTTTGCAGGTCAACTGGATTTGGCCTTGCAATTTCTTGAATTAAATTACAAGAAAAGCAAAAGAAACAAAATTTAGATATATACTACATCATTCTTATATGAGGTTCTCTCTGTCTGGCAGGAAAAATACTGTTGTGTGTGTGATAGTACAAAAAAACTTGATGAATACCTAATACTGAAGGAGGCTTAAAGCAGTAATTTTTCCACGGCATGTATCTGATAGTCTGTACAGTCATCTTTCTTGAAATCTGTATCCCACAGGAATAGGTAGAATATACAATATTGCAAACATGCAACAGCCTTGCACTGCATAACTCATTGCTGAGGTTTAGATAAATTTTGAGTAAAAACTTGCACATGTTTAACTAGATACTGATACATGCTTTCAGAGTCAAAATCAGAAGGATGCCTAATGTCTTTAGAGCTGAGGCAAGAACAAGGGTATGTAATAACATATTGAGAAAGCATATGAATACCATAATGAAAGTACAAATTCTATTTAAGTGCTGCAATGAAGAGTACATGAGTTGCTGAGACAGCTGCATTTTTCATCCACATCTAGTTACTTTTACTTCTATCCTTCCCATCCAATTCCGTTCAACCTACTTCGATTATTTTGAATTTGTGAGCTTCTAAAAGCAGCAATCCTGAACCAAAAACTGTCATGTAAGCAAAGACATAGTACTCAGCAGAAAGGAATTCTCAAACTGCTACTGATGCCTACATGAATTGTGTACAGTTGGAAACCACCCCAACTAAAAATATTTATTTCTAACAAGCAGCTCTGTATAGAGGACGAATTTCTGGTCAAAATCATAAAGTAAGAATGAAAAATTAAGGATGAATATAAGACAGCTTGAAAAGTATTCCCAGAACAAAATTCTTTGCCTGTCCCCAAAACAAACAAAACACCCATGTTGTATTGTGTTCCCCAGAGCCTTGGGTGGCACTACTCTGTCTGTGCTCATGACAGCCCTACTGGTATTGTTTAACTAACTGTGGTTAACAGCAACAGGGGCTACATAACAGCATTTTACTTTGTAGAAATGGAAAGTAATTGCACCTTCTTTTCCACAGGGAGTTTCTAATTTGGTTCCTGCTACCCCCACCTTCTGTAACCTTTTTGTTACCATAGGTAAGACAATCTCATGAGATTTATTTTCATTCAGGAGGGATGTAATTTGTTTGCCTTCCTTCCTTTCCTTTCTTTCCTTTCCTTCCCTTTCTTCCACCCTTTCTCCCACCCTCTCTTCCTCCCTCCCTACCTCACTCCTGCCATTGTTTTGGTCCCTAAAGTAAGAATAAAAAGACAGTTTTGGGGAAGAAATGGAGAGAGAATTGATCCTGTTCCAATTGTTTTTCCAGCTCAGTGAGGGAATAGAAATAGCACTTACCTGTTAAGCAAACAATGATAATGACAGAACAGCTCACAATTTGCCAGTTTTGGAACAGCAAGTTGTTTTTGATACCAACTGCTTCCCACTGTGGTTTGAGCCTCCTGTTGAATTAGAACTACATCAGTCTGTCTAATCATGTTTTAGCATGGCCATATGTCTGCTCCTCATACATAATTTCATCCTGTGTATATATTACCGTTTTTTACCTGCCGATCTTTTTAATATCTACTATTGATAGGTAAAATGGGAAAGCAGAAAACAGCTCCTGGCATATGGAGACTGAAGAAAGATAAAAATAAACAAGCCAAAATTATATTTATTTTACAAACCCATGGTTTGATCTGTTTTGCTGAGACTGACACAGGAACAAAGCTTCAGTACCAAAAAAATCACAATTATTTCTTCTAGGTTTTACTTCAAGAAAAGTTGTCTTAATGGAAATTTGTCTTAATATTACAGCACGGTTATATACAAACTTTTAATTTCATTCCATGTAGCCAATAATTCTTCTCAGCTCACCATAGACATCAGACATTCTTTGCATATATGATGAAAAAATGAACAAATCACTCCCAATTTCAGTCACCTCAGAATTTAACAGTCCTACAAGACAAAATGTCTAGACTCTTTTTCAATAGTCAGAGGGGAGAAAAGCATCTCCTGATGGTCTGCCATTGCTTTTAAATAACCCACTTTGACATGGTTTCTACAATATGCTTTCTGAAGTCAAAGGTTGTTTCTTGACAGAAACTGTCATCCTTTCCAGTATAAGATTTTACTCCTTTCAGTAGTTTAATTAAGGATAAGGAACACTAGATTTTTTTTTTATATTTTTGCTTTTTATCATATCCTTATGACAGCAATACTGAGAGCCTTTGTTTTTATTAAAGAATTTACCAAAGATTCTCCTTTCATTTCTTTTGTTATTGAATCAGGTATTGCTGTATGCTATGAACTACATGGTCCAAATTGAAATACTGTTACTGCAGATTATTCTCGAAAGAAAACTATTTCTTTTAAGTTTCTTTTAACTTTTTAACTTTTTTTTTTTGTTACAATATAATCTTCAGTGTCAGGAACAGTATAGACCAATTTAAAAATAGACTAGTGATTCATTTGAAGTACAAAAGAAAGTGTGGCTACCAGAGATTTTTTTTTCATTATCGTTTCCTTGGACCCTACCAGTCTGATGAGTCACAATTTCCTTTCATGCCTCTCATACACTTTTGTCATGCAGATACAAACATCAGGACACTATATGAGAAACCATCTTCTATGGGCTGCTTATGTAAATGATTTTTTTTTTAATTAGTATTTTTAACATGTCCTGTATCTACTGTTTTAAGTGGGAATAAGATGGAGGTTTTAGGGCAGAGGCTGGTCCTTCTTCTTCCTTCTTCTTCATGGGTTTGCACGGTGTTTTGTAATTGGACAAAAAGTCTGCACTGCAGATTTTGAGTAATTAGTCATTGGGTTAAAAGTGAAATTAATTTAGATGTCATTTCTTAATTGGATAGTTTAGACTTAGAACACCTTGTAACAAAAGACAGCCATTTTGTACCTTGTTAGTAAAATACCTCAGAACTCACTGCTGGTGAGACTGTAACATAGATAAGAAAAAATAAACATCTAAGCCTGAATATGAAATATCCTCTCAAGTGCCTTCAATCCCAACCTTGACTGAAGTAGAAAAAAGAAGCTGAGAACCAGCATCAACCACCATACACTACAATGTGGTCATGTGGCAGCCAAACAGCACATCTCTCACGTCTCTCTAGCCCTATTCCAGCTGAGTTACTCTCCCATAGCCCTCTTCTACTTACCTGAAGTAGCAGACCTTTTTAGTAGCATGATTTTACAAGGGCAGCAAGACCCTTATTTTATAAGGCTTTACCTATATGCAACACTTACATGTTCCCCTAGGGAAAATCTAACTTTAAAGTTAACCATGTATTTGTACAATTTTCTGAATTACATTGCACATGAGAATTTTTTGGAACAGATTTTTTATTGTTTAGCTTAACAGAATTATAACCTCTTTCTTAGTAGTTCTTACATTAAAGACTGTAAGTGAATTGTGAATTATTCCACTGTGTTATATATGCATCTTTACTGTTAATCTTCTATTGCATATGACTAAAAAAGCCATTTATTTCTGCCAAATCTCGTAATTTTCTCCTCTATATAAATTAGATCAATAAAATATGTATTTCCTCCTTCCACAAAACTTTCCTTGTTTGATATATGTTTAGATTATCACAGCAATAACATGTCTTAAGATGTAGACATTTTGGCATAGAGATCCATGCTTTGAGACAAAAGCTCAGCATGTCATTCACATGAGTTTTTGTGCTTGCAAATTCACTACAATTCTAAAACTGAAATGTGATCCAAACTTTATCACATTCAGGGATACATGTGGTTTACAGCTTTTTGGTACATACTATTAGAGTAATATGCATGTTTTTGACATGGTGCTCAAAAGGTAATATTCACCCAAGTTTTTCTTTCCTGTTCTTCTCCCTCCGTCTTCCATTTTTTTTTTCCTACAATGTCTCTGAAATGAGTGCATATTAGATAGACTCAAAAGAGGCGGGAAAATACATAGCTCCCCCTAGGTGCAGAAAAATGCACAATAATAGCACAGGAAAAGGAGGTGGAAAAAAGAGTTAGAGAGCACACCAGGGAAAGATGTGACTCTTTATACTCTTGATGCGTTTACAGAGAAGCAGAAAAAAAAATTCATGATGTTGATATGGTTTTTATCTAGAAAAGGAAGACTACTGCATGTTTATTTTCCACAGAGTAGCTTCCAAAAGATACTAGCAACAACCAAACAAACATATTAATTAAACTAAGGCCAGCATCTCAGGATTTAGTCCTCTCTCTGTCTCACATATCTATATACATGAAGTAACCCTTTTACTGACTTTTTGTTTCCTCATGCATGAACCAGGCAGCAAATCCCTCAAAACCCAAAATATGTAGTATTTAAAAACAGCATACTTGCAATTAGCCTAATACATAAGTCAAGATCTTTACTGGGTTCAGGGATGTCTGGCAATAGAGGACCTTGGCGTGTTACTGCTCCTGTGGCCCTTGCCCATTTTGCCCGTTTGGATAAGAAACCTGGATTTGCAGCATAAAAAATGATATAGTAAGACAGACCTGACTTACAGAGTCCTTTGAGGCTTTATTAACTTACAGAGTCCTTTGAGGCTTTATTAACTGTCTGTGAAGCTTCGTCAATCCCAGCATAAAAAATGTCTTCTCTGCAAGTCAGTGCTTTTCTGCTTGCATGTCTTGCTTCTGGTTTCCTGGTGAGGTCTTTTAGTAACAGTAACCCAATCCTCTGGGTTTTTTTAATACATAATCTATGTCTCTTCTTGCTTAATACATCCAAGAGTATAATTAAAACTTTCAGATTACTTCTAGTATGTCACCAAACTGGGAATAATTTACTGGACAAAAATAAAACAGATTCAAAATAATAAAGATTGAGTACTACCACTTCATCACTCCTAGAATAAAAATAATAAAAAAAAAGAAGTGTCTTTTCTTTAGGGCTCTTAAGTGTTTCCTGTTAAGGAGAACTGTTTCATGTCATCAAGCACTGGGTTAATATGAAAATATTTAATCTTTACAAATTAGAATCCATACTATATATAAAGTAGTTGAGCTAAGATTTTGTTGAAAATACGCAATATTGTGAGAAATCATTAAAAATATTTTTAATTGATTTGAAATCCAGGTTTTAATTATAACTGGTCATTCTGTCAAAACAAGCATACAATTCAATACATGCCGAGAATATTTCAAATAATCTTGATCAAGATTATTTTCCCAACTTTCAGATACCAGGTATTGGAAAAAAACTCGCTATTAACAAATTCAGTCAGAGCACAAAATCCTTGAGAAAAACCAGTATGTTTTCAAAGTTATTTATATTTTGGTCTAACAGTAGAAGCATTTCCTGAAAGATTTATGGTAACTAGCCCATACTTCTCTACCTTATTCCTACTCATGAAAGAAGTAAATAAATTATTTATTTTCCACTGCTGGACACAACATAAGAATTTAAGATAGCATTTCCAGTCCTGCAAACAGCTAAGACAAATACCACAAAAAGGCTTCAAGAATGAGAGAATCAACTGGTGAACTGGAAGACTTGAGAAACAGGAGTCAAGTAAGTTTTTTTAATGCCATTAACTTCAAGATGAGCCATTAGCTCCAAGGGAGACCATACTGCAACTTGGTTTATCTGACTATCAGTGATCAGAATCAAGGGATTTCTTTCTTGTTCATTGCCCTCTTTCATAGATGCCAAACAAATTATAACCTTTCTGTATATACAATGTTCTATATCTAGCCATCTAATTTTGGTCTTATTTGCTCACTTTCCTAAATTTAAAACTAAACAAAAGATGTAGTGATCAAGTCCCTAAAGTTAGGAAATGCAGAACAAGAAAAAAATATTACCATGCACATAGGCAATGTAACAATCACATAACCTTAATCAGTTATTTAGATGTTTGTTTATACAGTTCTTATGCAAACATTTGACTAACAGAGTTTGAACTATCTTGACATAAGTATTCATGCTTACAAAACACACCAGTTGATAACCAAGACTGGACAACCATGAAGATAATGGTCTTTACCACATAATTACAGAATCTCCTTCAAAACTTTGTCACCACAATTTTTTTAACCTGCTTCTTTTTTTTTACCTTTGAAGATCAAAAAAATGTTTCAAACAAAAGCCCTAGTCAGAAATTCCTAAGTGTTTCATTGTCAACTTGTAGATATGATAAAGACTCATCTTTTTTGTTCTCTAGGACATTTTATTTCTTCCCACATGATAGAAACCTAGCAGTCTGTGTTCATTCCAGGAAAAAGTAATTTTTAAAGTTTTACAAGCTGTTATGTCATTAACTAAATATTGCTAATCACAGTAAAAGAAGTATGAAATGAATGCAAATATTTTTATTAATATCAGTTGAAAGCTATCATTATCCCATTTTTAAAATTGTATATTCATAAATGAAGGAGTGGTAAAGTACATAATTTCTAAAATATCTATTTTTTTCTGGAGAAGAAGAAATAATTTTCTAAATGAAACCAAACTTTCTTTTTACAAAGTCATTCTGCTTAATTCCTGCATTTACTATTGTAGTGATTTTAATCCAGGCTGCCCACTGTATCTATGTCTTACTGAATTACAATTCTTTGATCCAACTACTACATGTTTCATAAAATTAATATAATGAAAATACTTGAAAATCCTTCCAGATCTTCTAAACATTGGCTGTTAAAAAATACTATGTATATTTTAATATTTTTGGATACAACATGATTTTATGATGTGATTCTATGAGAATCATCTGAATTAATTAATTACTCTGTCTTGTGCAAGACTGACTTGACAACAGCTTCCCATTTTTGGTCAGTTCCTTTAAGACTTTCTAAAATGCTGTAACTCTTTTTATCCCAGATTTTCTACATCATGCAATCAAAGATTTTTTTAAAGGGAAAAACATTATGATGTTCATTTTTATGGCTTTTTCCATCTATTCTGTTTCAGCTCCCACAGTTTATCTTTCTCTATTTAGCCAATAAAGACAACACAGTGGTTTTTGCACCCCAGGCTATATTTTTTTATTCAGATGAATAATCCCCCATACAGATTTCTCTTTAGATTTTTCTGCCATCATATATATTTGCCATTGTTCCTAATTTTGGGTGAGTATCCAAATAAATGATGGAATGGTCAGAAGAGCTTTAGTATACATATGACAGAAATACAGAACTTGGCATCAGATTAGATTAATCAAATAAAATTAAAAGATACACATTTGTAATATTAATTTTAGATTTATTATCTTTTTTGGGGTATTATTTTCACATATACATGATGATTTTCAATAAATCAACCTAAATTACACAAGAAAAATGCATGGAATTGAAACGCAGAAATCAAGCACATCTGAGGACTTGGAAGGCAAACAAATGTTCCAGACTTGTTTTTTTATCCCATGTCCAGGTAAAACACTCAGTGATTTAACCAGCAGTTTTCTAGTAAGAACTTTTGTGTTTTTATATTTGAAGCCAACCTCTGACTTCCTATAGTTTCTGGATACCATGCTCCTTGACCTTCTACAATATTAAACATATCAGAGTACTGAATGATTATAGCCAAGATATATGAAAAAAATCTGGTCTAATACAAGAAGATTAAAAATAAAAGAAACAATTATTAATTAATTTATATGCCATAGTGTTAAATATAAAAGTAGAAGTGGAATTTTGCATTAAGTTCAGTACCTGCTTTATTTCACTGGGACTGGAACTGATCTTTATGCATAAATATAGAGACATCGATTCATAAATAATCATGCATAAAATTACAGAATCACAGATCAGATAGACTGGAAAATACCTTTTGTGGGTGGCTTTAAGTAGCTTTCCTGGGCAGGTGCTGTCGGGGTGCCTGCGGCACTGAGCGCATCTCCACTTTGGCCTGCATCGGCAAGTTCCCCAGCCCATTAGACACCTGAGCCCAGATGGTGTAATAAAAACCTCATGAGAATGACGAGAGGGCTCTTCACATGGTAAAATCCAGCAGGGTTTATTAAGGAGAAATCTGAGGGTCCAGGCAGGGTAGGAGTGGATAAAATCCAAGGAGGCAGGGTAGAAGCAGAAGCAGGTAGGGCAGGAATACAACCTCTGCCGACAGAACTGCTGGCAAAGAGCCAGGAACAGGGGAGGGGTGAGGGTATATAACTGAGGGGAGGTAGAAAGGGTCAGTATACAAATCATCCAGTAGGGAGATAAGTCAGGGGAGGAGTTGGAGTGGGGTGACTTGAACTGTACCCATGGTGAGGTGAGGAGGGAGTGGTTTTCCAGGGAAGACCAATGGGGGTACAGGGGATACAGTATTTTCTAGAACTGGGGAGTGAATGACTGGTGACTGACAACCACACATTTGCCTGAAAAAGCGAGGAATCATGGGAAGTTGCACCAGTCTCTCACCCTATGTTCAATGATGTTGCTTTCCCAAGGCATCCTGGCCCCCCAGCAAGTAGGGTATTCCAAAATGAAGACTTATAATTTTCTTCTTATTCCAAAAATCAATTTGTACCAATTAAATGCGTTCAAGTAGTCTTGAACTCAAACCTAAAAATCTAGTAATTTATAATATTTAATACCTCTACCTTCAAACTAACAGTACACTAAACAGAAATACTCTAACTAAATGTTTTAAATTCATTCTGGTAATGGTCTGGGGGCTCTTAGCTACGACCTCACCCCAGAACCTCACAATACCGGTGCTCCAACCTTCTATACACACACACAATTAACTCAGCTGGAAGCAGTTAACCAATAACCATTTGTATTCCCCAAATAATCAACACCTAGAAAAGCAATTATATCAACAAATTCCATCCAGGTAGTCCTGGTCTCAAAATATAAAAGCTATGTAACTGAAACACCATGTGAAAGGAAACAATAAATCCCTATAGTAGGCAGGTTCTAAAACCTCCTCTCTACCCCTAATAGGTGAAGGGACTTCTCCTAGCCGGCAGCCGTCGCTCTCTCCAGCCCGTCACCATGCTACAAGGAACCTCCCCTTGACCAGCGCTCCAGTCTAGGGTCCTACTCCCCTTTGGTGGGGCTTCTACTCCCTCCCCCTGCCAAAAGAGGGACAATCCCCTGTCCAAGATTAAAAAAAAAACCGTTTTCCTATTTACCATCTGAGTAGGAGTTGCCTTGGGCAGTTTTTCCTTATCTGCTGTTAATAGCCCCATCAATGCCTTACCACATGACCCAGAGATAACATTGTCTAGGAGCAGGTGATTAAGGACACACCTTGAGACTCATAATGACCCATTGTGAGATGCTCTGCCCAGGGGGGAGGAGCTAGGCATTCCAACCTGGATAAAACTGGGGATTTCTAGACAGAAGAGTCAGCCTTTTCACAGGTTCTCCGAGAGGCCACAGCGACTACATCTGCCATCCCAAGAGGACTGCAGCTACTCCAATTTGGACTGCTGACAGCACGCTGGCCAGGTTGTGTTCTGACTTTGTCGGTGGTCTTTCCCTTTGTATTGTTGCATGTATTTTTGTCCTTTTCCCCTTTTCCCAATAAATTGTATTTCTGACTTGGAGTCTCTCACTGGTTTTGCTTTCAAACCAGAACATCTCCCAACCGGTGGCCTCGCTTTCTGCAGGTCTCTGGTTAGGAGTCTTTAGCCCACCCCAAAGGTCCTAGTTCTTCAAGATGCCCGGGGCACTCCCCACACTCACCCTGAGTAACTGCCCCCCAAGTTGCTTGAGTTGGTGGAACCCCCACTGCGCCCCCTTGTCACCTCCTCTCAGCCAGCCATCCCAATGCCTGACATTGCAACTGGGAGACCTGGTCCCGAAGGTCCTCCTGGGAAGCCAGGAAGTTGTCCCAACCAAACCACCACCTCTGGTCCCTTTGTATACTGGCTTTGAGCAACCCCTTGGAGCCCCCACCACCCTGGGGGAATGTGAGCCTACGCGGGTAAGGACAGGAGAAAAGCAGGGTACTCCCCCTTCACCCACACCCCAGAGGGTCCCTCGGGGTTCCACACTCACTCCGGTTTATTCCAATCGCTTCCCTCCGTTCCTGGCCGGCCCCTTCGCAGGAGTCCAGAACTGTGGTACTAGGAGGTCCACACTCACTTTGGGGGTCTGAGCTGCCAGCCCCCATCTCACCCACACTCCACAGATGAACGTACCTCCTTATGCCTGCCTCACTTGTGACACTTGCCTGTGTGTCGTGAGCCCCGCTCCCTCTAGGAGGGCCTTCCCGGTCTGGGTTGCTGTGTCCTCAGTTGTCTCTCGGGTATAGCCAGCAGCCGTCTTCAGTCTCTGAGAAATCCAAATCTGGGCAGCAAAAGAGCAGCTGGACCGGTCTTCCCAAACCCGTCCTTCTCTGGGACCGCCTCTGGGGGTGTGGCTATCCTGGACAAGCCCCCAGAAACTGTTACAAACAGGCAAATTAGAGTCCGAGCAGTTGGAAAAATCCGGGCCTGTTTATTGAAATCCAGACAACTGAAGGCCCCAGGATAAGCCCAGGATCTCAACAGCAAGCCAGAGTATACTGTGTAACAGGGTGTTTTCCCTGTGTCCACAGGAAAAAGACCTGGATGCTCGACACACAGGGATTTTTAGAGTCTCTGGAGGGGGGCAGGATTGGTGCGTCCTTGATCCGGCCAAGGATTGGTCCTTCTCTTGTGGTCATTGATTGGTGCATGTGGTGGTGCATTCCTGACCAATCATTCCAATGGTGAAGCACCATTGGCTGGTTGGCTCTCCCAGTCACAAGTTGCGCTGGTGACTTCACTCTTGGACACAACTTTTCTCCCTTCCCCTGGATTGACACACACAACTAACAATTAATATAACTTTGTAACTTATTATGTAAATTATAACAATTCATTACCCTACAACAAGTCATTTAAAACAATTAACCCTCATTACCCATCTACGAAAACACATTCATTTTTAACACCTACAGGGATGGTGACTCTACCACCTGCCCACGTAGCTCATTACAATGCCCAATCACCCCTTTTGTGTAAAAGAAGGGCCCAGCCTAAACCTCCCCCTGCACAGCTAAAGACTCTGTCCTCTTGTCCTATTTCTGGCCTGGGCGAAAAAACTACACCCTCCTTTTAAGCAGTGATAAGGTCTCCCCTGAACATCCTTTTCTCCAGGCTAAACATCCTACCTCCCTCAGCCTCTCCTTACAAGGACTTCTGTTCCATGCTCTTAAACAACTCTGTTGCACTTCTCTGGACTTGATCCAGGACTTCAATGCCCTTCCTAGACTGGGAGGCCCAGAATTAGACACAGAATTTAACATGGGGCCTCACCCAGTGCCCAGCACAGGGGAAGAATGACTTCCTTGGTCCTGCTGGCCACACTATTGCTGATACAGGCCAGGGTAACATTGGCCTTTTCAGCCACCTGGGCACACTGTTCAGCCTGCTGTGCCTGTCTCATGATCAGCCTGCCAGTCAATACCCTCAGGCTCCATTTTTGCCTGTCTTCTGTCCAGCCACTCTGCCTCCACCTTGTAGTGCTGCAGAGGTTGCTGTGGCCAAATGGCAGGACCTAGCACTTGGTCTACATATGTACATTATAATATGGTTGTTTACAGCAATACTATATTAACAGACTTCATCATGAGAGAACTGTGGAGGAAATTGATAAATACATTACTAAGTAGAACTAAAAACATAAACTTTATCTTTTTCAAGATGGGGCCTAAACTCATAAGTTTTGAATATTTAAAACCAGTGTTGTCTACGAATAGGTAAAACGTGATTATCGTGTAGCTATATATATCTGTATGTATATAACATCCCAGACTTCAGTACACACAGTTAACATTCATGAATTAGTGTGTGGACTGAAACTACTATGCTATCATGATACTCATATGGATTGGTCTATTTACATCACTTAAAAAGTAAAAAATGGACCAAAAGCTTTTTACAGATGTAAGCCCACTAGAATTAAAAGAGGCATATATTTGATAGATGAGAAACTGACATTTCTGTCATTCTTTCTAGTTTGAATACTGTGTTCAGCTGGTGGTGTTGGGAACAAGGGATAAAGCAAATTAAGGGTTTGGGACCAAGAGGACACAAACTACCAGCTCATTTCGAAAGACCATTCTCTAGAAGGAATAACTTTGCTCTGCAAAACATGTACTTGTAGAAACTGTTCATAAGAAAAGAGCTGAGAATCTAAGAATACTTGCCTTGACATACAAAATCTGCACTTTTAGCTACCCAATCCCACTAAAAGAAGAAATGAATGTAAATATTTTTCTTAATAGCAGTTGAAAGCTACCAGTATTGTTTATTGTATATTCATAAATGGAAATAGAGTGTTAATCTTTAAGGTGAATGGAAAAGGCAATGCCTTAGCAATTTTGAATTAAACAGGAAATCAGCACTAAAATATTTTTCATTCAAGAAGTGTAAATTCAGGTTAATGCTGAAATTCTGATAGCTATATACAGAAACTTGAAATATCAAATAAAATGGAAATGCCATGGCAAGCTCTCCACAAAATTAAAATCATAATAACAACTATAGGTATCAGTTTCATAACATGAAGTTTACACAGTCTGGGATGAATACAAATGTTTTGGACCTTTTCTTAATTTGTTTGTGGAATAGAAGTTACATAGTATAGGAGATACTCTTCTCTCATAAAGCAGTCTCCAAGAGTTTTTACAGAGTTTGCTTCAATAGTTACTTCCTAACTTTGTGTTGTAATAACTACTGCTGTTAAAAAAGAAATCAAGCATAACTGTGCCCACAGTAAAATTTCTAAATACTACTGTAATGCTAAAAACCCTGGCAAATTAAAAGCAGCATTTATAAAATTTTAAGGCAGGTGGATTAGTCTTTGTAAACAGAAAGTTAATTTAATGGACAAATGCCCTGTGTAAACTATCACAGAAAACAGAACTACCCTGTTTTACTCACATGACCCATAGACAATTGTGATGTTCAAAGACACACAAAATTCAGATACACCATGCCTACTAGAACTCAGTGGAAACTAGTTCAATCTTTGGTTATATCTTTGAAATTTCTCTTTTAACTTTTGGTTCAATGGTGTCATTTTTCTTTTAAATTTAGCTAAAGGTATTTTATTTCTCCTAATTTCAATAAGTGAATAACCTGCCTATGCAGAAACCAGATGATGACATCTCAAGAGCTAGTAGCCAATACAGTTAAGGTTGTTATGATATTGATATGCTTAATTATTTCTGAACTGTTTGAAATGAGATGGGGTTGAACTGTCAGCCCGTTCTGTGGAGAACACAAAATCTACTCTTTTCAGCTTACAGAGACTACAATAGCCAGTCAGTCTCTTCTTAAAGGCATTGTTTGCCAATATCAAGAGATACCTTCTGAAAATCAGTTGTGCAAGTGTCCTGGATAACGGAAAATATTACTGATTCCATAACTATCTATGCCCCAAATTATTACTGGCTCTTCAAGACCCTGTTGGCCACAGATGGAATTGTGGGCTAGGGGATTGCTGGGTGCTTTTGAAAGTCAGGGTTGCTCATGAGATCCTCTTTTGCCTTCTGGCTCCTGCTCTTTCCCTTTCATTCTTGCCTGCAGAGAACAGAAGCAGTGCAAGTGGAGACTCTCCTTTTATTTTCTTTTGTTTTTATTCCCTCGGGGGCTGCTTGGTGAAGGTCTCCCAAGAGACAACAGTAACAACACACAAAGCTGTCTTTGACAATCAAAATCTGTTTCAGAGTGAATTTCTTAACACCTGGTGCAGCACAGAGCCAAGTACCAAGTACCAGGTGCTGTTTTCAGTGTTTGGGGAGACTGGTTCTTTCCCCAGCACACCAACAGCTCAGGAACAGCTGCACTAGCACCCAGTGAACTGGAGGCTGACTCTGCAGGGCCAGAGCTCCCCAGACAATGCCAGAAATTCCCATCTGCCACCAGTATTGCTTTTTAAGTTCCTACCTTGTTTTGTTAGCTCCACTGGGAAGATTGAACCAAGTGGAGTTTGTCTGCCATTTCCTCCCTCTGTCTTTCAAGGCACACAGTTCCCCATGGATGGGGCCACTGTGGGAGAGGGGTTCTCTTCTATCTTTTTTCCTCCCACAGTGAGTCCATGGAATTTCAGCAGCTTTGTAACTAGTGATTAGTATTATTTTTTTTCTGGACTTGTGCTACTTCAGATTTTGATTGTTTCTTTTTTGGTTTTTTGTTTTTAATTAAACTGGGTTTTTAACCTAATTTTATTTATCTGTCCTAACTAATGGAAAGAGATTGGTTAAAACTAAGGGGGTGGTAAGGGTCACATGGTCCAATGGAGCATGGAGGAATAGGGGATTTCTAAAGGGAAGGTCCAAGCCGAGGGTGGTACAAAGAGAGATTGGCAGGGAACTTGCTGGAATAAGAAGTAGGTACCGGGAAGGATTGACAACCGAGGGGAGGAGGAACCAGGAATGTTCAGGAAAAAGGGGTGGGATTAGGACCGGATTGATAACTCAGGGGGGAGGTTGCAACTTCCAAGCCAAACTATCAACTCTGGGAAACAGGGGGATACAGAACAGTCTATTAAACATAAAAATGCACCGCAACATCAACCAGATAATAATTATTTACACCATGAATGCTCACTTTCATAAAATTATTTTTTCTTTGAGAAAATTTTGGTTCTGTACTTCTATGTTAGTCTGCAAAGTAGAGAGAGAAGACCTGTATTACAGATTAAATTTTTCAGCCATGCAGCAAACATCTAAAAGAGACACTGACTGTTTCAACTCTGTTATAAAACTTTTCCACCCTTTCAATCTCTGTACTAGGCAAAAGTATAGTTTCTAAATTACTGTGTGTTCTGAATAAATAAAATGACAGAATGTGTGTTTCACATATAACTTCTGTCAGCTCAGTGCAAACTGAAGTGGATACATAAATTAGAGGTACTGATTTTAAAATTCTGATTCTGGATCTTTCTAAATGAATAAGGGAAAACTACTGCATTTTCCCCTATTTGCTACTACGCCTCACTGCTATTATATGAGTCAATCACAAGCAGTACCATAGGGTAATCTTGATGCAGATACCACATGCACTCTCCTCTGGGCTTTTCCATTTTTGACAACTTTCTATTCTGTAATTACCATTTGGGATGAATCAAGTATGAAAACTACTGGAGAATACAAAATTTTCCCAGCTTGGAGAAAAGCTACCAATAGGACACATGTGGGAGGGGGTCCTGGGGAAAGTTGCCCTGGGATGACCTGGGAGACCACAACTGTATGATTCCCATCTCTCCTCATGTCCATCATTTATCATATTGTCCCCTGTTTATGTCAATCATTGTTTGTGCCTCCCCTTGATTCTGGAAAGTTCCCTGTTCTCTGTATCCCCATTAGTTCCCTCCTCTTAGCCACTCCTTCCCCTTGCTCCCATTGGTTCAGTTTATGTCTACCCCTGCTCCTCCCATGAGCCTTTCCCCCACTGGTTCATATGTACCCTGAACCTCCTATCCCTGTTAAGATATATACCTTGACCTGCCCTCAGGATGGCACTCTCAGAGCTAGCTCCCCTCTTGGGTGGTTGTCTCCCTCTACCCTGTTTCGCCTTTCCTGATAAACCCTTGAGAACTGAAGCTGCCTGTGTGCCATCCCATCTCTCGGTAGAGCAAGAACTTGAAGTAAATCTTGAAGCTCGCAGACACAACTTGTTCCTTGAAATTGTAGTGGAGATAAAGACCGCCTCACATTACTTTTTGTCAGCTGTATATATATTGTATAAGTATCATCTTACCACTGATGAGAGACTTTGCAAAAGATTTAATTTTCTTGCAATTATGAAACCTGCTTCTGCGAGCTTCAAGTTTTACTTCAGAATGACAGTGGACTGGTTGAAGGTTTAAATAAAGCCTCTTGAGATATTTCCATTTTGTCTTCCTATTATGCTGAATCATTTTCTTTGGGCATCAGTTCTGTGTTGGACCTGCTAGCTAAATCTACCAGATTCTTAACCAGAAAGGACAAGAAAGGCTTTTAGGCTGTTTCTACAGCACAGAAATATAAAATTCAGTAAACCAGAATGTCACGAGCATACTCCCCCATGGATTTTCTGTTCAAGCATCTACTTAAACTACAGGTTCCTAGTCTGTATTTGATGCACACTTTGGTGCTGAGAATGGGATGCAGGTGGTTTCATCTTGGACAATTGTGATGGGAACATCTTTCAGGCTCCTTGATAGAAAACAGAAAGTAAAATGTTGTTTAGAATGAGATCTATCTGATCACTTTTAGATACCTGCTTGCCATGACATGAACTGTGTTCAAGAATATCCAACTGACCATAAATGGAACACACAAAATTTGATGTAAACACATATGTTGCAAACACAAGATGAGTTTCACCAAAAGATTCACTAAACTGGATATGATTTGTTTCTGCTCTCAATACCTTTTGTAAATAAAGGCTAGGACACAATACCGGTTTTTAAGATATAGTCTAATTTTCTATTGGAAATAAGCAATGATCAATATTTTTACTACAATTTAAATTGTTCATGGAAAATATTGTTGACAATCACTTTTTTCCTGCACCTATTTCTTCTTTGATCTATAAAGGCAATTTCTATGCTGTAATTTTTAAAAGCTTCTCCTAACATCGTTTGCAGATGAATAACTATACAAAAATCCAAGACACTTGCTTAGTTTATTCTCTATTTCAGTTGTCCAAATGTCTTGTTCTAATTTTAAAAGTGCAATTTTATAGGCAATTTTCCTATCTTTTTAACTGGGACCTTAACCACTACCTGTAATTAGGTGGTTTATTTTAGACTCATAATTCTTAACTCTCTCATCAAAACTGATGAAACAAGTCCAATGTCTGACTCATCATTTGGTTTTCCTATGTAATGCACAGACCTTATTCTCAGTTCAAAGTCCAAACAATTAAGTTTGACCATAAACAAAGAATCAGGACTGATCTTCATATCAATAAGTTTTGTCTTTCAATGTGATGCTTCTTAATCCCAAAATAGGGAATACAATTTTCATTTTATACAAAGAAAGTCCCATATTATATGCACAACATACATGCACAGAGATCTGTGGTGTTTTTCTGTTTACAAGTTCAAAATGGTTTGTACCAGTTATCCCTATATATGTTTGGTTTACCCCAGAATTGTACCCTCCCATTTCCCTGTCCATCCTCCCAAAGACCAAGCCCTTATTCTGGATTCTTCCCTGCCAGTCAGTGTAACCCTGCCGTCCTCTCTTGTCTGTCATTGTAGCCCTGGCTTTGATCCTAGAATCTTCCATGTTAATCCTGTACCTCAGGAGACCCCATTGGTTTGTTCAAACTATTCTCCTTCCCTGTTACACCCCATTGGCTGAAACATTGTATTCCCCCTTTGCACCCCTCCCCAGGTTTCCTGCAATTGGCTGAAGCTTTTGTCCTCTCCTTGTACCCTCCCTCATAGATGTTGTTGCAAATATGTGTTCTCTGTGTATGTTCTCTGTCATTTCCCTCTGCCCCCTCTCAGGATTAAACATCTTGGAAGCTCATGCAAGTGTCCCCTCTTGTTCCTTCACCTTGAATCCCAAATGTGGTTTAGAACTGAAAGCCGCTGAGAGCAGCCTTGCTGCTTCAGCGTGCCAAACAGCCTTGCTCACACCACTATGCAGACTGCCCTTTGGGCAGATAGGAAGTGGCTACTCTTTGTATGGTCCTGGAGAAGGGCTAGTTGGAGGGCATCTCCAAGTGATCACCATGTCAGAGATCTTGGAAAGTACAGGTCTTGTCTGCATTTCTGAGACTAGCCATTGATTTTATTTTAGGTTATAAGGCTTTGTCAGAAAGCCAAACTGAGGGGGACTTTGTTGCATGCTGAAGTTCTTAGTTTAATCCAACCTGTAATCCTTAATGCACATTCTCTTCTCTAATGTATGTACAGCTCTGAACTCAGTCTCCCTACTCTACTCCACAGTGTTTAGAGAAAATGTTCCTTTCCCACAGCTTTATAAATATTAACTGAATCAGGTAAGTCAAGATTTCTTTATTTATATTCAGTTCTTCTTAAGTTGACACACAGACAGTCAAAGAAAGATGTTGGTGTTTGGCTTTAAATATTGTTGTCCATACCAAGACAATAAATCACAGAATCACAGAATTATTAAGGTTGGAAAAGACCTTTAATATCACATCAAGTCCAAACATCAAACCAGCACTAGCATTACATTTACTACTAAACCATGTTCTCAAGTGTCACATCCACAAGTTTTATTTAACACTTCCAGGCACTTGGCAGGCTTGAGAGGTAGGCCTGTGCAAAACTCATTAAGTTCAAAAAGGCCAAGTGTAAGGTTGAGGTAATTTGGGGTATATTTGGGTTGGGGCAATCCCAAGCACAAGCACAGGCCTGGGAGAGAATGGGCTTGACAGCAGCCTTGTGACAGACTTGAGGATCTTGGTGGACAACAACCTCAATATCACTGGACTGTGTGCACTCACAGCACAGAAAGCCAACAGTATCCTGTGCTGTATCAAAAGCAGCATAGTTCAAAGGTCAAAGAAGGTGATTCTGCCCCTCTACTCTGCTCTTTGAGTTCTCACCTGCAGTAACATGTCCAATTAATGGGCTCCCAACATAGAAGGGACATGGATGTGTTGGAACAAGTGCAGAGGAGGGCCATGAAAATCATCAGAGGGCAGAAGCACCTCTATATGAAGACAGATTGAGCAAGGTAGGGTTGTTCAGCCTGGAGAAGAGAAGGCTCTGGGTAGAGCTTATAGCAGCCTCCCAGCACCTAAAGTGAGAGCTAAAGAGAGACTTCTTACAAGAACATATACTAAGAGGACAAGGGGGAATGACTTTAAACTGCAAAAGTATGGTGGTACATTTTGTTGTACTATTATTTTCAGTTGTTGTTGTGCTTTATTCAATATGTTCTCAATGGTTTGATCCTACCCAACCCCATGGAGATGGTTTGGTCCACCATTGTTTCCTCCTCTTTCCCTGTCTGTCAGTCTAGGAACCTACCCCTTATTCCCCATCTCTCCCTGCCTGTCATTGTAACCCTGTCCTTCTCCCCTGTCAGTTAATGTAAACCCAGCCTGTCCTTCCAGAATCCTCTATGTCATTCATGTAATCCCTGAAGTCCCATTGGCTGTAGTAAAGTATTCTCCTCCCTTTGTATCCCCCCATTGGTTACAAGATTATGTATCCCTGTCTTGTATTCCTCCCTTGACTCCCCTAGATTGGGTGTTGCACTGTATCCTCCCCACTTTAGAAGTTGTTGCACAGCACATTTCTTGGTTCTTTGTCACTGGACCCCTTTGGAGAATAAACCCTCTTGGAGACTCACACAAAGGACCCCTCTCGCTCCTTTACCTCAACCTTCAGTGCCACTAGCCAACTGTCGGGATCAGCCTGTGGCTGCACCACTACGTGTGTTGGTTGGTGACTTGGCAGGGATTGGCCACTCAGTGGAGTGGTTCCAATGGAGAAAGTGGGCCATCCAGAAAGAGCTTTTGTACAGAGACAGGAAATAATACCATAATAGAGTAGGTTTATATTAAGTATTAGAAATAAATTCTTTACTATAGGGATGGTGAGATACTGGAACTTGAACCAGAGAAACTCTGGAGGCTTCACACCTGGAAGTGTACCACATCAGGTTGGTGGTGTGGTGGAAGCTATTTCTGCCCACAGCAGGGGTATTGGAACTAGATGATCTTTAAGGTCCCTTCCAAATAAAATTATTCTATTACTCCAAAATATTGCTGTATGATAGAATCACAGAATCATAGAATGAACTAGGTTGGAAAAGGCCTTCTAATATCATAAAGTCCAACAACCTATGACCTAAGACCTCCTCACCAACTAAACCACGGCAGTGAGTGCCATGTCTAGTCTTTTTTTGAACATGTCCAGGGACAGTAACACTACCAGCTCTCTGGCCAGATCATTTAACTGCCCAATCACTTTTCAAATGTAGAATTTTTTCCTAATGTCTAACCTAAACTTCTGTCAGCACAGCCCAAGACTGTGGCCTCTCGTTCTGTCAGTTGTTGCCTGGGAGAAGATACTGACCCCCACCTGGCTACAACCACCCTTCAGGAAATTGTAGAGAATGATAAGGTCACCCCTCAGCCTCCTTTCTTCCAGGCTAAACACCCAGCTCCCTCAGCCATTCCTCACAGGGCTTGTATTCCAAGTCCTTCACCAGCCTTGTTGCCCTCCTCTGGATGCAGTTAAGTGTCTCAATGTCCTGCCCAAACCAAGGGCCCAGAACTGGACATAACACTCCCCAGTGCCAAGTACAGAGAAAGAATGACCTCCCTGCTCCTTTTGGCCACACTATTCCTGATACAGGCCAGGATGCTGTTGGCCTTCTTGGCCACCAGGGAACACTGCTGGCTCATGTTCAATCATCTGTCAGCCAGAACCCTCAGGTCCCTTTCTGCCTGGGCACTGTCCAGCCACACTGTCCCCAGCCCTTAACACTGCAGGGGGTTATTGTAGCCAAAATGAAGGACTTGGCACTTGTACTTATTCAATTTCATCTTTTTGGACTCTGCCCATCTATCCAACTGTTCCAGGCCCCTTTGCAGTGCTCTTTTTACCATCCAAGAGATCGACACCTCTCCCATCTTGGTGTCATCTACAAAGTTACTCATGGTGGACTCAATCCCATCATCCAGATGTTAAACTGGATTGGGCCCAACACAGATCCCTGGGAAATACAACTGATGAGCAGCCATCAGCTGGATGCAGCACCATTCACCACCACTCTCTGGGCCTGGCTATCCAAACAGTTCTTAACCCAGTGAGATGTGCTTGTCCAAGCCACAGGCTGCCAGCTTTTCCAGGAGTATGCTGTGGGAGACAGTGTCAAAGCCTTTGCTGAAGTCCAGGTAGACAGTCTTTCCTGCACCCACCAAATATGTTAGCTGGTCATAAAAGAAGATCAGGTTGGTCAAGAACAACCCACCCCTCCGGAACCCATGCTGGCTGAGTCCAATATCCTGGCCATCCTGTAGCTGTTGTGTGATGGCACTCAAGATGATCTGTTCCATTATCACCAATTGTGATGAAGGCTGGTCCTGGACAGTCATGATGGATGGAGACGAGAGATCTCTGAAGTCAGGTCTTAGGATATACAGTTTATTGTGGGGTCCTGCTTGGAGCTGCCAGCTGCAGCTTGAAGCAGGCCCCAAGGAGTGGGGGCAGGGCGAGATAGCAAGACACAGTTCCAAGAGAGGGCGCAAGAGGGCAGAGAGAAGGGGAGGGAAAGAGCACAGGAAAAGGGGCAGGAAGAGGGGCAGGAGGGAGAGCTCTGGTCTCCCAGGAACACCTTATCAAAGGGGCTTGAAAGTGGGTGTGGTATAAAACGTTGGACCAATGGGATTACAGATACATGATACTTCAGGGGAGGGTTACAGGTGCAGGATAAACTATACATTTTTTGAGGGATGAGACAGAACACTTTATCTGACCCTTGGATCTGTCTGTGGGTCAAAAAAGGGAGTTTCCTTTACTAGATACACCACTGTCCACTGGTTGCTTAGCAACCAAAGTCCGAAATCTCAAAGCTTGTTCTCATCTCAATTTCACTCGCAGTCTCTGTATTTTCCAAATCCTTTGCTAAGCAATCATATTTATAAGGCTTTCTCATTTCATCTTCCCCAACAACCAATATTACCTATTATTTCCTTAGCAGTTATTTCAATACAACTGTATTTTTGGTGGCAAGCATCAACAAGATTTGCTAATGCCAAATATACTTGGTGATAATAAACTATTTTCAAGCATGGTTTTGAAAAGAATGTTAACAGTAAAAGCAACAAACTCAGAATATATTTTATAAAAGTATGAAACTAATAAAGATTAAAGAGAAGTGCAAGAAAGAAGCACATCAAACCACAGGTATTTACTAGGCAAAGATCAGCAATCCAGCAATATAGTTAAGCAGATCTTCCCAAGCTATGTATCCCATTCTCACAAAGCCTACAAAATTTCCAAAACATCATTCCTTTCAAGAATGAAAAGGCAACTTACAATACATCCTGTTCTCAACACTAACAATAGTGGAGGAAGTGCGATACCTTAAATACAATGCAAAAAGCAGACTGGCAAAAAATTAAGTAAATTAGATTCCAGACCCTCTTCCTCTTCTCAATAGTCTTCTCAACACAATCCTAGTTACATTAAGTACTTCCAATCCCATTTACTGCAGGCTGACAGTACTGTAAGTAAAATTCTAATACTTTTGCCTTTTGTAGCACTCCTGTACCATTCCAGTAGCATTTGGTGAACAGGGATAATAATAAAACCTCTCTCTTCACTCTTGAATTCAATGTGAAGACTGCTGAGAATAAATATGCTGTGTCTTCTACTCAGAAAAATGTATAAAGGTGTCACATGTCATTATATTGTTATGACATTTTAAGATCAACATAATTTTTTTAATAGAGCTAACTAAATTACTTCTCAATTGCATAAACCATTTATGAATTAAAAGCAGCAGCAAGGCTATGAGAACTATATCTACTATGTTGTTATAAACTGTCCCTCAGTACAACTGAGCTGTCAGCACTATCTGAGCTGTCTTATTGTCTCTAAAGAGAATTTTTTCCTTTAATTTGAAGTTTACTTCTCTTCCACTGAAAACTCAGTTTGGGAGGCAAAATAAGCTGGAAGGGGACAGTTTTCCAAATCTCCCAAACTTGAAAAGGAAATGCTTCTTTCATCTTGATGCATGAGACCACAGATCTTTTCTCCAAGGATATTTCTTCTCTCAGTCTAAAAAAGGATCACAGATGGACCTGCATTTTCCCAGTACTTTTAGCGCACTACTGATATTTCATTTTTTCTCTACTGATAGCAAATATAATTCCTGCTAGAAGCCCATGCTTTATTTTTATTGGTGATCCATGGGCTAGAGAATAAGCATAGATGCTTAAGTTTCTCATCCCACACTGAAACTCCCTGCTATGTCAGTTAAAAAAGCAAGGCAGAATAAACACTTTATATTGTAAGTATGTTTAGTGATTATCATGTATTAACTATTACATTGTCTCTTTCAAGTCTTTGTCTGTGGAGGCTTGCCCTGGAGGGGATGGACCAAGAGCTGGCTACACAGCCACACAGAGTACAACCAACATAGTCTCAAGGGATAATACAAGAGATAGTATCTCAAGAGATATCACAGTAGATGATATCCAGGCATCTCATGGCGAGAAGCAAAGGACTCTGAGACCAGTTGGGAGTGGACACGCAGATTGGGATGGTGTAACTCCCTGTGATTGGCCAGAAGGCTTCTATAATGTTCCATGAGAGACAATATACATATATACACACACACACACATATATATATATGTGTGCGTGTGTGTCTCAGCCCCATGTTGTAGTTCATGTTCATTTCCTTGAGTTATTTTATTAAGTTGATTGTTAAGTGGTTCATTCTGTTACCTCCCAAGTTGGTTTTTTCCTAAGTTTTGTCCTCCCTTCCATCTGTCTCTCAAGGTACCCCCTCTCTTTATGTTGTATTGTGGTTTAATGTTTATGTTACTGTAGAGATTCTGTAATGGCTCATCCCTGTATCCCTCTCTTTTCCACAATGATTTTGTCCCAGGTTACCCCCTCCTCCTTTGATGTCAATCACCTGAAAACTGCTAAGTCATTCCCCTGTCTCCTCCTTGGTTCCTTGTTCATCACTTGACTCCCCATCCCACCTATCCAGAAGGTTCCACACAGGGTGTCAAGTGATCGGGTGAGGGCCAGGGGTCTCTCCCTCAGACCTTCCCCATAGGGCATTGTGACTGTCTGTTTCCCCAGTGTCCACTCCCCCAAACTATCCCATTGGTTGGTGGGTGATCCCTTCCCCTGTTTACAGCCCCCTTTGTATACTGTTGCACAGCCCTGCTCACGGCTCTTCGCTGTTAGTTCCCCTGAGGTGCGGAGCTCCCCAGAACCCCAGAATAAACCTTGGACTCTAACCCCAGCCAAGAGTCAGCCTCTTCTCTCCTCCACAGATGCCATCAGCTTCTTCTCTGTCCCAGGGCTGGTGACAGCCCTAGCTGCTCCCCAAGGAACAGGGGAGTGTCCCCCACAGTCGACTGTGCCGGCTGGTTGGGCGAAGACAAGCAGGCTTCTGGTGGGCATAGTGGCACCTTTATTCCAGACTGTTCCCTGCCTACCAAGGCAACCCTGCCCCTTCTTCCAGTATGTTCCCTGTTACTTACTACCTGGACCAATCCCCAAATGAGACTTTTCTCCTCCCCCTATCCTGGTTGGTTCCTGCCCCTAACTTCCACCTCAAGCGTTACCCCATTTACTGTCACTTGATGCCTACCCCCTGTTTTTTGGTGCCTTAAAACCCCATGCACAGAGATGCTTGGGGCTCTCCTCATACTGATCACTCCAACTTCATTAAAGTTTGTTAGCATTTCACAAGTGGAGAGTCTCTTCTTCTTTTTCTGCTCGCTCCCTGCCTGCCCTGCTGCTTAGGAACACCATCCCTCTGCATTGCTGATTCTAAGGTTCTGCCTTTGGCTTCACCCCAGCCAAGGCAGTTCCCCACACTCGCTGCTCCACTGGAGCAAAGCAGAGCTAGCCTGGGTTCCGGTGTGCAGTGGCAGCCCCATTTTGGGGTGTTCTGAAGCAGCCTTTTTATGTTTTGCTTTGCACCTCTGTTGGTGCCCTTTTATTTATTTAATAAATATCTTTAGTTTTTGTCACGGTGCCCCCTGATGATATGGCTAGCCCAGCACCTGGGCACCGGCTGGCAGCTGAGGCCACGCTCTATGGCCTAGTGTAGGCGAGAGTCATGGCTCGTGGGTCGAAAACCCACCAGAGCCAGTGGGGGAAGCACAACACAGCGAAAACAGATGAAAGGAGTCGTCCAAATGAGGTAGACTGCAGTCCTGTTTTATTGTAGCTCCGCCAGGGTACAACAGAGCCAAAGGAGAGTCTGCCCCAAAAGGCAAGGAGCACTGGTGTGCTCGCCTTTTTATAGGGGGGCAATAACCGGGGGAGGGAACAACAATGGACCAATGGGGTACAAGGAGGGAGTGAAAACTGGGGTGCCACTCAGGGGAAATACCCAATAGGGAGAGAGGGAGGGAGGAGCCCCCAGGGACCAGCCTATCACCCGAGGCCTCTGGTGGAAGCTTCTGGATGGAGGGGTGAGGCCTTAGAGTGACAGACAGGCCCTGGGGTGAGGGTTGACCGTTGAGGGTTACATAACCTGGGTGATTGACAGATAGCAGAGGGAGGAGGGGAAGGAGGGACGGACCAACAGACCCATATAGGGGGAGCGGGGGAAACCATAATAGGGGGAAACTTAAAACACACCACAACAAGTTTTGGCACTTCAGTTGTACCTGTCCTTTCCTTGTAGCCTGCGCCATGTGACCACACCATTGCCAAGCTCCCAGAACCAGCGAGTTTCCCCACACATCCTGCAGATCCCTCAGGGCTGTTGTGTCTGGCCCATCTCCAGCTGATCCACTGCCAGCAGGGTCAGAGATCACCAATAGACAGACATGCACCTCAACATTTGTCAGCCAGGAAAAATATCTCTTACATGTAATCACAATTTCTATGTCTTCTCCTGTTGCATTATTTTCTTATCTGCACTGTTCTTTTCCCTGCTTTTATCTCTTTTTGTTCCTCTGCAGCAGTTTCATCCCATTCATTTCCAACAGGCCTGAACACTCATAATTTGCTCTGTTCTGTCCATTGAAATGTAATCCGTGATGCAAGTCATGCTAACCTTTTACATGCCATCAGAGAAATCTTGACACAAGATGCAACCTAATGAAATTTGATACTCTTTCCCAGTAATGGTCTTCCAGACTATCCTTCAGGCTGAGCTGCAAGGAAAATGGACTTACTAGTTAATGCATACTTCTGCTTGAAGGTTCAGAGCCTGCAACCTAGAAAGTTTGATTCTGACAAATATTGACAACTAAATAAACACATTAAATGAGTGCAATTGGACCTTGCAACTGAAAAGGTGATATCACTGAATTGTGCTAGTTTGAAGGCACTTAAAACCTCAGTTTAAAAGCTAATGCTTCCTATATTGTATTTTTAAATTTGTTGGTTGTTCTCCCTTGAATGACACTTCATGTACACAGCAATTCCTTTATCTTCAGGACTACAAAAACCATCTATGTTACAATCCTGAGGGCTTTTGGGCGTTTCAACTGTGAATTAAGTTCAAGCCTGAAAGCCATATTGAACTGGCTGCATCAGAGCAAAATTATCTACCTCATTTCAGGAAAACCTATATGAAGTATACTTACACACACTTAAGGGTAATGTAAGAAGCAGAAGAAAGATTCGATGGGAGGGATATTTCCTTACCTTTTGTTCTATTTCTCAGAGGCTGGGATGGCATTCCAGGAAGCTGCCATTCATAGAAAAAATGAACCGGGGACTACTGAGCTATTGAATAGGAAGGTTATTTGAGACAGCCAGCATGGTTGCACTAAGGGCAAGTACTGCTTGACCAACTAAGTGGCCTTCTTTTGATGAAATAATTCCATCAGTGGACAAGGGAATTGCTACAGATGTAATTTATCTGGACTTCTGTGTACTGTTTGACACATTCCTCTACATCATCTGTCTAAGCTGGAGAGAAAATTTTATGAGTGGACTGTCTGGTGAGTAAGGAGTTGCCTGGATGGCTGAATTCAGAGAGTAGTGTTCAGCAGCTCAGTGTCTGGATGGAAACACATGATGAGTGGTGTCTCTGAGGGGTCTGTATTGGTGTCAGTATTATTTGATGTCTTCATCACTGACATTGACAGTGGGATTGAGTGCACCCTCAAATTTGCAGATGACACTAAGTACCAGGGGGTGTGTTTGGCACACACAAGGGAATGGGATTGGGATGCCATCCAGGGGGAGCTGCATAAGCTGAAGAAGTGAGTTCACAGCTTCACTCCTCATGTTAAAGGTGTCATAATGTTCAATAAGGCCAATTGTCAAGGTCTGAGCAACCTGAGTCAACGTAACCCTCAGCATCAATACAGGCCAGGGGACAAAGGGATTAAGAGCAGTCCTGCCAAGAAGGGCTTGGGGATACTGGTGAGCGGAAAACTAGACATCACCCAGCAATGTCTTCTTGCAGCCTAGAAAGCCAAACATACCCTGGGCTGCTTCAAAAGAAATGTGGGCAGTAGGCCAAGGGAGATGGTTCTGCCCCTCTGGTAGGACCCCACCTCAGGTACTGCATCTGGGGACTCTGTTGTCCTCAGCACAAGACAAATGGTCCTTTGGTGTGGACCGGGAGGAGGACCACAACAATAACCAGAGGGCTGAATCACATGTCCTGCGAGGAAAGGCTGAGAGAGGTGAAGTTGTTCAGCCTGGAAAAGAAGACTCCAGGGACTTCCAATATTCAATGAGGGCTTAAAGAAAGATGGGGACAAACTTTTTGAGTGGGCAAACAGGGTCAAACAAAGCAGTTTGTGCAGCAGTTTGCACAGGCAGGGCAAGCAGGCAGGGTTGCAGGTTCTTGCTATTTAGGTGAGGTGTTTTTATTGGTTACTTGATTTTGGGCTTTCTCCTAGCAATGGTTTTAACCCGATTGAAATCTGTGGTTGATATAAGTGTATGTGACCAAGTGGAGCACTCCAAAAAGAATGTGTCTGTACAGACCCATTTGTGCCTGGAGTGTTTGAGCTTATCCACAGTTTCAGGGGGTGTTGTGGAGGAGGCCTGCATATGGTGTGAACAAGTGAATGACCTCCTTTCACTGGTGGTCGAGCTTGGGGAGGAAATTGAAAGATTAAGGAGTATCATGGACAGTGAAAAGGAAATAGACTGATGGAGTTCAGCCCGTACATCTTTAAGGGAGGCCCACCAAGAGTCAGAGGACTCATATGTCTCTCACTTTCGGGCAATAGAGGGGCACCTGGTAGGTGAAGGGGAGTGGAAATGTGTCCCTGCTCTGGGAGGTAATAACAAAAATCTGTCCTGTCCCCCATCCCCTAGCCAGGTGCCACTTCAGAATAGGTATGAGGCCCTGGATCTAGAGAGCCAGCCAGATGATTTAGAATAATATTATCTGCCCAGTGAGCCTCCCAGTTATGACTCATCTAAAAAACTGATTACCACCTTTAACATCAAGAAGAAAAGAAGGGTTATTGTAGCGGGCGATTTCTTCTGAGGGGGACAGAGGGCCCCGTATGTAGACCAGACCCATCCCACAGGGAAGTCTGCTGCCTCCCTGAGGACCAGGTAGGAAATATCACTGAGAGACTTCCTAGGCTGATTCAGTCCTCTGATTATTATCCACTGCTGATACTCCAGGCTGGCAGTGATGAGATTGAAAAGTGGAGAGTCAAGGTGATTAAAAAGTTCAGGGCACTGGGTCAAGTGGTTGATAGGACAGGTGCACAGGTAGTGTTCTGCTCAATCCCTTTGGTGGCAGAAAAAATAATGAAAGAAATAGGAGATCTCACATCATTAACGAGTGGCTCAAGGGTTGGTGTCATTGGCAAAATTTCAGATTCTTTGATCATGGGGCAACCTTTACAGCACCTGCTCTACTGGAATCAAAGTGGATACATCTCTAAGGGCAGGAGGTTTTTAGCTCATGAACTGGCAGACCTTGTTGAGAGGGCTTTAAAATAGATTTGAAGGGGGAAGGGGATGCATCTGGGCTGCCTGGAAGTAGGCCCAAGGATGGTAAGACTGTGTTAGGGGAGAAATCAGTCGCCCATCTGACGTGCATGTATACCAATGCACACAGCCTGGGTAACAAACAGGAAGAGCTGGAGGCCATGGTGCAACAGCAGAACTATGATGTTAATCACCATCACAGAAACATGGTGGGATGACTCACATAGTTGGAGCACTGCACTGGATGGCTACAAACTTTTCAGAAGAGACAGAAAGGGAGACGAGGTGGAGGGGTGGCCCTTTATATTAGGGGGGTTTGGGATGTCATAGGTATTGCAACTAATGACAATGAAGTTTAGTCCCTATGGGTAAGAATTAAAGGGAAGGTCAACAAGGTTGAAATCCTGCTGGGAGTCTGCTATCGTCCACCCAACCAGGATGAAGAGGTGGATAACTTATTCTATAAGCAACTGAACAATGTTTCAGGATCACCAGCCCTTGTTCTTGTAGGCGACTTCAACGTACCAGACATCTGCTGGGAACTTAATATAGCAGAAAAACAGCAGTCTAGAAAGTTTTTTTAAGAGTATGTGGAGGATAACTTTTTGTCACAACTGATTGGCAAGGCCACCAGGGGAGGGACTATGTTAGACCTGTTGTTCACAAATAGAGATGGACTGGTGGGTGATGTGGAGGTTGGAGGCTGCTTGGGGCACAGTGATCATGAAATTATAGAATTCCCGATAACTGGTGAAACAAGGAGGAATATAAATAAGATCTCTAGATTGGACTTCTGGAGGGCAGTCTTTGGCCTATTTAAGGGACTTATTCAGAGAGGCCCTTGGGAAACAGCCATGAAAACAAAGGCATCCAGGAGAGATGGGTGTGCTTTAAAGAAGAGATCTTGAGGGCATAAGAGCAGACTGTCCCTGTGTGCCGAAAGATGAGTCGACGAGGCAAACGTCCAGTCTGGATGAGCAACGAGATTTTGAAGGAACTCAGAAATAAAACAAGATGTACTATCTTTTTAAGGAGGGACAGATTTCTCAGGAAGTATTTAAGGGAGCTGCTAGGGCATGTAGAAAAAAAAATTACAGACTCCAAAGCTCAGTTTGAACTTAACCTGGCAACTTCTGTTAAAAATAATAAAAAAGGTTTTTACAAATATGTTAATGATAAAAGGAAGGGTATAACCGACCTCTGTTCCTTATTGGATGAGGCAGACAACCTAGTAACTAAAGATGAGGAAAAGGCAGAAATGCTTAATGCCTTCTTTGCCTCAGTCTTTAGTGGTAAGACAGCTTGTCCTCAAGACAACTGTCCTCAGGGGTTGATAGGTAGTGCCAGGGAGCAGAATGGTCCTCTTGTTATCCAAGAAGAGGTAGTCAGAGAACTGCTGGGACACTTGGATATTTATAAATCAGTGGGACCAGAGGGGATCCACCCTAGGGTGATGAGGGAGCTGGCAGATGAGCTTGTGAAGCCGCTCTCCATCATTTATCAAGAGTCGTGGCTCACTGGTGACCTTCCAGACAATTAGAAACTGACCATTGTGACCCCATTTATAAAAACGGTAGGAAGAAGGATCCTGGTAATTACAGGCTAGTTAGCCTGACCACAGTACCATGTGAGATAATGGAACAGTTCATACTGAGTGCTATCACACAACACTTAGAGGATGGTCAGGGTATCAGACCCAGTCAGCATGGGTTTACGAAGGGTAGGTCATGTCTGACCAACCTGGTCTCCTTCTATGACCAGGTGACTCATCTGGTGGATGCAGAAAAGACTGTGGATGTGTCTATTTAGACTTCAGCAAGGCCTTTGGTACTGTCTCCCACAGCATACTCCTGGAGAAGCTGGCAGCCCATGGCTTGGACAGGAGCACTCTTTGCTGGGCTCAGAACTGGCTGGATGGCCAGGCCCAGAGAGTGGTGGTGAGCGGTTTTGCATCCAGCTGGGGACAGGCACCAGTGGTGTCCCTCAGGGGTCTGTACTGGGACCAGTTCTATTTAATATTTTAATAGACAACATGGAGGAGGGCATTGAGTCCTTCATTAGTAAATATGCAGATGACACTAAACTGGGAGCTTGTGTTGATCTATTGGAAGGAAGGAGGGCTCTGCAGAGAGACTTAGATTGGTTGGGTGGATGGGCAGAGTCTAACAGCATGAAGTTTAATAAATCTAAGTACCGAGTTCTACATTTTGGCCACAAAAATCCCCTACAACGTTACAAACTGGGGACAGTGTGGCGGGACAGTGTGGCTGGACAGTGTTCAGGCGGAAAGGGACCTGGGGGTGCTGGTTGACAGCTGGTTGAATATGAGCCAGCAATGTGCCCTGGTGGCCAAGAAGGCCAATGGCATCCTGGCCTGCATTAGGAATTGTGAGACCAGCAGGATTAGGGGGGTCATTCTTGCCCTGTACTTGGCACTGGTGAGACCACATCTTGAGTGCTGTGTCCAGTTCTGGGCCCCTCAGTTTAGGAAGGATGTTGAGATGCTTGAGCACATCCAGAGGAGGGCAACAAGGCTGATTAAGGGGCTTGGAACACAAGCCCTATGAGGAACGTTTGAAGGGGCTGTTGTTGTTTAGCCTGGAGAAGAGAAGGCTTAGAGGTGACCTCATTGCTCTCTACAACTTCCTGAAGGGAGGTTGTAGACAGGTGGAGGTTGGTCCTTCCACCGGGCAGCAACTAACAGAACAAGAGGACATAGTCTCAAGCTACGTCAGGGAAGGTAAAGGTCAGATATTAAGAAAAAAATTTTCATTGAAAGAATAATAAAGTACTGGAATTTTCTTCCCAGAGAGGTGGTAGAATTGCCATCTCTGGATGCATTTAGAAAAAGACTGGATGTGGCACTTGGTGCTATAGTCTAGTTGAGGTGTTAGGGCATAGGTTGGACTTGGTGATCTTAAAGGTCTCTTCCAACCTCATTATTCTGTGATTTTTAGTAGGGTCTATAGTGATAGGACAAAGGGCAATTGTTTTAAGAGGGTAGATTCAGACTATATACAGGAAATAAATTTTTTACAGTAATAGTGGTGACACACTGAAACAGGTTATCTGGAGAGCTGGTGAATGCCTCACACCTGGGATCATTCACGGGTAGGTTGGGCAGGACTCTGAGCAGCCTAACATGGAAGAAGTTGTCCTTTCATATTGCAGGGATTTGGACTAGATGGCCTTTAAATGTCCTTCCCAAACCAAACCATTCTATTACTCTGTAACTTGAAAGGGGAAAAAAAAAAGCACCAAATAGAATTTAACTAAACTCAATTTGGGCCTTTTGGTATATCTTCTAAAGCCAAAAGAGAATATTCCCCTCAGTATTTACACAATTATTACACAGCACTGTTGTTTGAATTCCCTTTACTTCAAAAGTATGGATTCAGTTGTAAGGGACTGATAGGCACAAAGAGTTTTTATTTTCCTTGTGAGGTGTTTTTCTAGAATAATTTTCCTGTGCAGGTTGGATAGGGTTCAAAATTAATGCCAGGTGATAGTCCACAAGCACTGTCACTTTCTCTTACCTACAGAGACTTGACACCAGTAAGTAAACACAGAGCTTTAATGAAAAGGAGTAGAATAATACCATTATTGTATTGCTGTTTAAAATATTTTGCCCTTCACAGGCATTCAGTGAGCAAAAAAATCACTGAAAACTGTACAACTAGTCACAACTTCTCTGGTTACTTCTCCATTTGCACTTTCCCATTTCTGGCTTTCTAGTGTGATCCTGTCTCACAATGAAAGTTTTTCTGTGTTGATTTATCATCTTTCCCCAATCAAAATGACCTTCTGTCATTGCCTTTAACCTACAAATATTGAACTAGTGTTTAAACATTGTCCAAGGAATCGGAAACTCAGTAAATAGTCTTCTGATGCCATCTAATTTTTATAAGAATATAGACTATCAATTCTTATGCAGGCATATATGCATGTATTTTTCAGCATAACATAAAGGTACATGAAAAACCTAAAACAGATGAAGAAACAAAATTGAGACCCATGATACAACATCAAAGTGAAGGTGCCGTTAACAATGACTGTAATGTAATTCACTGGTCGTCAAAAGCTCAAGCTCTATGTTATACTCTACTATTTTTCTGGAGTGCAAAGCCCTTCCACACACACTCAAGAGTTTCAGTGCTATTTTGGATTCAGCTTATAGTTCAAACTGAAGATTTATGAGTGAGTATATTAATAAATTTACAAAGCAGCAACATTAAGTACTGAGTCGTAAACAGGTATTAACATGTTTCTTCCAATGCAAAACTGGATCAGTCACATATCATGCCTAACTTTCATAATACCATAGTCAATCTTTCCTTGGAAAATGGCTTAGTGCAGTTAATACTTGTTCATTTCTGTTGATTAGCAGTCACAGAAAAAATACAGTAAAACTAAGACTATTTCTGTTCTGCAGTGCTTTGCTGTGTCTTTTCTAAGTGTTTTAAATAAACGGCTATCATTAGAGCTGAAAAGGTTATGAAAATAAGTATTACAATTACTGTCACACATTGTTTCTCCAACTTCAGATTCAGGGTCCATACTCAGGAACTCAACTGGTAATTAACTGAACATTGTACCATAAAGATAAGCATGGTTCTCATCACAAACAGTTTACAACCTGAAGAAAACCAGCAGCCTGGAGTGATATTAGTGTACCATCATGGTAATCCCAAAATGACTGCTTAACTGCAGATATCAACACGTGTGGTTATGTAATAGGCAACAGAGGAAGAGAATTGAAGGGACTGTAAGTAGTGGTAAGAAGGCAGATGTGAACCCTGGAGGACTCTGCAACCAGATCTGAGAGTTAAACCTCTCCTTGTTGGGTAGGGAATGGCCTGGGCTGTTGTATTCCACAGCAGCCCAGCTGGTACTCCACAGCTTTGTCCAGCTGTGCTCACCTCTGGGGTCCCCAATATGAGAACGGCCTTGAGCTGCTGCAAGAACAGCAGGAGGGCCACTAGGTTAGTGCCAGGGCTGGAGCACCTCTCCCAGACTCTTGAGAGAGTTTGGGCTGTTCAGCCTGGAGAAGAAAAAGCTCCAGGCAACCAGATACATTACAGTACCCTCCAAAGGGGTTTTATAAGAAGGTTGAAGGGGCTTCTCACAAAGGCACGGGGAAATTCCCTTAAGCTTCAAGAGGGCAGGTTTATCCCGGACCTAAGCAAGAAACCCTTTACTGAGAGGCACTGGCATAGATTGTTTGTGGCTGTGGCTGTTCCAGCCCTAGCAGGAAGGACAGGACGAACACAGCTCTGACCGCCCGACAGACAGTGCCTCAGGGCCGCTCTAGGCGGGGCCCGCCAGCAGTTCCGGGGCCGGGGCGCGCGCGGAACCGCAACACCCGCCCCGCCCCTGCCGGCCACCCGCGCTCACAAGCGGGGGCACGCGGTGGTGCCGCCCCCTCCGGCCCCGCCCTGCGGGCTCAGGCCCCGCCTCAATTTGCATACACCGGGAGCCCTCTCTCAGCTCGCGGCCGCTCCGGGCGGCGGCGGCGGGCGCGGCACGGATGAGGCGCATGCGCGCCGTGGGCGGGCGCTGGGGCAGCGGCGCGGTGCGGGGACGGCGGGCGGTGCTCGGTGGTGCTGCCGCCGGGAGCGGCGGGCGCGGCGGAGCCGCGGAGGCGACCGAGGCGGGTGGCGGGCGGCAGGGCTGGCGGGGCGAGTCGCGGGGCTCGCCGCAGCAGCTGGCGGAGCGGTACGCGGACTTGGCGGCCAGCCACAGCGAGGCGCTGCGACAGCGGGAGGAACGCGAGTGGCACAACGCGCGCTTGCGCCAGGAGAACGCGCGGCTGCGGCTGGAGAATCGCCGCTTGCGCCGCGAGAACCGCTGCCTCTTCCGACAGGCACTGCTGGGGCCCGGCCCCGACAAGCCCCCCGCCGACCCGGGCGAGGAGGCGGAGACCCTGCGCGCCCAGCTGGGGCGGCTGCAGGAGAGGCACCGCCGGGCCTTGCGGCATCTGCGGCGCTGCCGGGCCGCCGGCGGGCCCGAGGTCTCGAGAGCCGAGGAAGGAGAACTGGAAGAGTTGCTGCTGGAGGAGGACGAGCAGCCGCTGGATAAGAAGAGCCTGGTTCCGGCCGTGTAGGCCGGAGGAGGAGGGTACGGTGCCTGCTGGTGCAGCGGGCCTTCCCCTCCGCTACGGGCTAGGGGCGGGTCACGCCCTCTTTGCTCCCGGCTGTGACCCCCGTACGGCGCGGGGACTCGCCTCAGCTCCCTCAATCGAAACAGGCCCTTCCTACGGAAAGTGTGGAGGATTTCCGGTTTGTTAATCGTTTCCCCAGATGTATACCCAGGTTCATGTGGGAAGCTGAGGCTTGGAGCACGAGAGGAATCTCTCAAAGCGCCTGTTTGGGAGAAAAGAACCGCGCTTAACAAAACACTTGGTCTCGTGGCATCCCACAGCATTGAACTGTGCCTCCTCTAGAGCTGTGGATCACTGTGTTTCTCTTGAGTTAGCGACCGTCATGTAGGCTTCAAGAGCCATGGAGACTGACTAGTTCTTAGTAGTTGGTGTATGTTAGGAAGAGGAGTGGAAGAAGCTTGAAAGCTTTTGTCAGTGCCCCAGTAAAAGTTGGGTGGTCATTTGAACTATGAATTGCCTTGGGTACTTACTGCAGAACACTGTTTGTATTTGTAATGCCTTCGTTCACCCTCACATGAATACTGATTTGAATTACACGTTTTCACACAAAACTACAGCTACTAAATAAACTTAGGATACACCAGGTGATTGTCTGAACTGTGAATTTTTAACAGGGACTTTGTGAAGCTGTTCGTGAAGCGCCCTTCAGGTTGCTGCACTGTGCCTTCTCGAAGCGCAAAGAAATTATTTTTTTATTATTGTACCTTCTTAATCATCTACTATTTGGAAGGAAATTAGTTACTGTTCAGACCTAGAAACATTTGCTAGAGAATTTGCTCGTTGATAGAAATCTTTTTGAAGAACAGAGGCAGGGCTTGGTTTTGTAATGTTTCCTTATATTTTATGTCATTTAAAGGCTGGCTTATACCTTCAAGTTTGAGATTGGTTTCTTAAAGCTTTAAAAGCCAATGTCAGTTTCAGTTCAAGTTGAAACTAACGTGAAAAGGTGAAATTCAATCATTTTCTGTATTTTTGAAAATATAACTACTGAAAAGAGCCATTACTTTCACATAATGTCAACTTAACCCTCTAATAATAAATGCCACTAGTGCTTGTTAAGTGCATAGATCTCAAAATGGAAAAGCAAATTGGTATAATGCAGTCAACACCACCTTGGTAGAAAAGTGGAGGTGGTGATGTCTGGTTGTGGTTTATAAACTTAAGAATTCTCAAAAATAGTAGTTAAATGCTCAAGAACTACATTACCTACAATACCATCAGGATTATCTTGCTCTAATAGCAGTTTCCAGTAAAGTATGAATACCCAAATGATGAAAATAATCCGTCAAAATAGGACAAGACAGGACTCTATTAAGATAGAATGCTAGAAATGGGTAACTATGTCAGGCATCCTTTTCAACAGGTGCAGGTGTTGGTGCATTCAAAAGAGGAGAGATCCTGGACTTCCCTAATAGGATATGCAATACTTCTTAACAAAACTCCTATGACACTTGAATTAAATGGATGTTTTTTTGAAAGAGTACTAAATTCTCTGGAAACTTGTATAAAGGACTCTTTACATATATCTTGACAGAGAAATTATAAAACAAACCTACAGATTACAGAGAGGAAAAAATGTTTCAGTAGAATACAAATTAATATCAAAAGCCAGAGAAAAAATTTAGAGTATTTCCTCAAATTACTGCTTCCTCATGGACTGCAGTAAATAATCCCTTTATTTAGTCAAGCTGTAAAAATTTCATTTAACCATTTGCCTGATCTAGTTATTGTGGGTTTGGTTTGGAGAACAAAATCCAAATTTAGGGGAGGTCTTTAATAAGATGGTACAAAAAGTACATTGCACTACTGTCCCCCACATTATGACTTGTGGGCATTCCTTCATTGCACACTTGTGTGATCCTTGTCCACAGGAAGTTACATATATTGAGACTTACAGAAGGAGTAAATATCCTTTGGGCTGTAACGGTTGGAGCATCCCATCTGTATTTGTCTGTGCAACTAGTTCTAACAGTTAGTAGCTTTATATCACACGCACGTTCAGCCAAAACCCTTAAAGCTGATGGTTGGTAGAAAACACAGAGTTTGGAATTGTCTGATATATTATAGCATCTATACATCTGAAGTGCTGGGAGAGGTGGTACTACATTTGAATGAAAAGCTTTTTACTCTACTTTTGGTTAAGGTCTTTTTTCTTTTCTGATGTTCTGCTTTATGTCCAATGAGCAGTCAAATCTTGAAGATCCAGACCTCACTTCTTACTCCCAAATTTTGTCTTTGATTCTCTTTATAACTTTCTGGACTACAATATGTATTTGTCCTCTTGTTTTTGGGGGGTTGTTTTTTTGTTTGGTTTTTTTTTTGTTTTTTGTTTGTTAGTTTCTGTGGTAATGTCTCCAAGTTTCCATGTCTTGCAGTGTTGAGTCTTTCTTCCTCTGGCCTGAGTGAATGTGGCTTCACTGGATTTGGAAGAGAGTGAATTACAGAACAAAATTGGTACAATACACCAAAAAAAAACAGAACCCAGAACTATGCCCTCTTGTTATCCTTTTGTTTTATAATTTCAATTCTTTGCTTCAAAATTATATCAGTTGTATACTGGTCCTTTACAAAACTGTGTATTTCAAATTTACAAGTTTTTTCATGGTTTTGATTCTAGGTTTTATGTATCTATCTCTTTGCATAGTTACCTGAAAAAAGGGAAGCAAACTTTTTTATTTTCATTTTGCTAACAGCAAATTTGTGAATACAGGTGGATTCTTCCTGTTTAAAATATTTTGCTTATAATTAACTTCTACATGCTGTTCTGTTTTACACTGAGCTTCTAACTGAAGGCTCTTTCATTCCCATGCCTGCCTCAACAGCGACAAGGTTATGCCCTTAAGGATCAAACAAAACACACTGGAAGACACTTAAAAGGAAAACATTCAAGCACTTTTATGTGACTTGTCCTCTTCAGGATTACTCCCATTACATGGAGAGCTTTTTTCTTTCTTTGCCTCTTCTTATTACTAAAATACTACCGATTCTTTTTTAAAGAATACTGCCTTTAAGAATTGCAGAATTTGCATATGAGAATTGCCATTGTTGTCTTCCTGAGAAAAGAAGCTGCCAGGTAATGGAAAGGGAAAGGAGTAACTGAACCTCGGAGTTATAAGGACTAAGCCTTAAAGACAGAATACAGAGTATTCATGAATTTGCTACTAGTCAAAATGTGCTAAGGACTGTGTTTCTTTTCTGTAAGTTCTTCTGTGCTTCCTGTAAGCAAAAGTCAAGCCAACCTCAAAAGAAGCAGTATCCGACTTTCTGGACAGTTTCTCTGATAGGATGTAGCTGGCGCTCTGTTTATTTGAAATAATGCTTGACAGCTGCGTCCCCCAAGCACACACTCCAATACAACATCCTAAGATGGGTGAAGCATGATAACAAAATGAAACTTAAAGCAAGGCAGCCAGAGTCAGAGTAAATCCCTGTTTCATTGAGTTCTTTCTTGACTGAAAGACGTAGAGGCTGTCTCTTGGTAACTTACAGAGAAACCAGCAGGTCTAGGGGGGACATTCTTTGCTTTTTTTTTTTTTAAACATTGATTTTGAACAGCACATCAGAAAAAAAGATGACAGAATCAATAGAATTTAAGATGCTCTCGTAATCTGGGTTTAACTTCATAGTAACTACTCTAATCAAAGGCGGGGAACCCTTTGTGGCATTTTGACATCTACATCTATCATGTGGATATGGCTTTTATTAAGCTGAATTAACAACTTCACTCAATTAGCCGCCCAAAATGTCAAAGTAGTTTAACACTTCATACAGGTCGGTTTTTTATTACAGAATGGGTTGAATTCAGGTTTATATTTGGGGTTTGGGTGTTTTGTTCAGTATTGCTTGTTTCTTTCCCCACAAAAAGAAACATAATTATATATAAAATATATTATTAGGCAATAAAATCTTCCCATTATTTTGCAGTGTTTAAAATATTAATGCATACTTTCTTTTATTGACATATATAAATTCACAGAGGCAAGCAGAAGCAAAAATGTAGCCTTCCACTTCATTGATAGTAATAAAGTGAAAGGTTACAACAAATTATTTTTTATTCCTCAAGAAAGTGTTCAGTTTTAGCTGTAGTCTTTTCTTACCATTCTGTCTTCTTCATTATGTAAAGAAATTATAATGAAATATTAATTTTTAAAAAAGTTATATGTATGGACATTATATTAAAAATGCATTTAAATCTTCTGGGGCCATCTGTGAATTTGATAACAATTACTTTAAAACATGCATATGAACAGAATGGCTCAGTGTCAGTGCTATATTTTATATACATTCTGTTGTTCCTTTGAGACCTAATTTAAGTTTCATTAAGTATTGCACTCTGAGGGAGTCCTTTGTCCACTGTGCTCATCTCCTTGAATGTGCTAGGATCTCGCAGTGCTATAGCTGCCCATAGAGAATAATGAAATAAATTAAATGTCTTTGTATGATAAACTAACACCATTCAGAATAGTTTAATTGGCTACTTTCTCACTAAGGCAGTCATCTGTTACTCTTCCTTTCCATCTATGTTTAGTATCCGCTTTTATGTTCTGCTCAATAAGGGTACTCTCATGATGCGTAGAAACTCTCTGTTCCAAAGTTGCAAGTGATTTAAAGTAGTGGTTTAAAACTGGATTTTTAGTGTTCACAAATCAGTAAGATCTTTCCTGTATATTTTTAAGGGATAACTGGTATCTGCATTGTAATAGTAGGAAGTTTAGGTGTAGCTGCACTTGAAATATTGTTCAGTAAAATATCCAAATTGCATTTACTGCCACATCACTTCAAAAATCCTTTATAATTGAGAGAATAATAGCAGCATCTGATTAAAAAGCTCTTTTTAAAAAAGGCTTGCAACCACTATTATTTCATGTCTCTCAAGGCCAGTTGTTTGCTCTTTGTGCTGCCAAGAGTCTTTGTGCAGTCAGAATGTAGTTGTAGCAGAAAAGAAGATAAAAAGCATTGCATTTCGAGGCTGAGGCTTATTTAGATATAGCTATATAGGAGAGTGACTGTGTTATAAATCTGGGAAGATGGAAAATTGGTTGGATAATCCAGAGAAAGAACATCTTTAGAGAGAGAATTACTGTGGAAAGATGTGACCATCCAACAACATCTAATGGAATGATATTCATATATACTTATATGTATTTAATGAATAAAAATATTGAATGCAAATTTGGATAAAGTAAAAGATTTACACTGAGGAAAAATTCTACTCTGTCATGCACTGGCATGCCTTTGAAGTGAAGGCAAGCTTTGGAGAGCTGCTTTACAAGCAATCCTTAGCCCCTGCTGAGGTTATTAGCAGTGGTGCTCATTAAGGTTAATTTATTTCATGTGGAAATTTCTGAGAGCCAGAAGCCTGAGCATCTCCATTGTATAAGTGTTGCAGAATTTTCAGTGAGTTCAAGTGCTTCCCATGTTGTTTGCAATTTATTGCCAAGATTAGTACAACTGTTTAACCACCCTGTGCAGAATTGTTTTTTAATAGAGGAATGAGCTACAATCAGCCAGCAGCATCCAGGTGCTGTGCTTTAACAAACTCACTTTTTATCAGCCTAATCCTGATAAGTGTTTAAGGGTTTGGGGCATATCAGAAGTGAGGTTGTTGCAAAGTGATGACTGCCAACAGAAATTATATTGGCTACTGAAATAACTGTGTTTATTAATGAATTGTAAATACTTAACTGTGTCTGACTTTTTTCTTCCTTATTAAGTATGCAGTACTTTTCCTATGCCGTGGTCAGAATCATGTCTCTGTGAGCATTTATTATTTTTTCATGTTGAAGACAGTCAAACCATTCTGTTTAGCTATAGAAAGCCTCCATCCCAGCTGAGGCTTTGATAACCTATAATTTAGAATTTTATTTTTGCTTTTCCTTCAGAAATGAAGGATTTTTTTTCATTATCAAAAATCTTGCTTTAACACTTTGAAGGAGTTTTGATGCACTGCACTGGTGAGGAAGAAATGTTTCAGGGTGGACGCTGTAAAACAGTTCAAAATCAGAGCAGTGTACTTGGAATGTTTTCCCAAAGACTTTTAAAGTCCATAAGATGCAAAAAAAGCAGACGTTTTCAAAGAAATCTTATGGGAGATGTTGGGGTTTTTGGGTTTAATTTTTTTTTTTTTGTGATGTAAGAGCTATCATTTTAGCAAGAGTTAAATATTGTATTACTCTGCATGATAAACGAATGACTATCTACTGTCATGCTCAGGCACATAAAATCTAAAATAAGGCACTAAAAACACCACTGATGCTCAGAAATTTAAATGTAATTTTTTAATTAGGCACATCCAGAAGGCTCCCTATTTGGAGCCTTGTTTTACTTTTTAAGTCTCTGGTTATTGTGAAAATAGTTGTAAAACTGAGTTACCAGTGTAACTCAGTAAAATACTGAGTCTTGTATTCCAGTGCTGAAGAGGGCACTAGCAATTGGAGGAGCATGCATAAAAAGCTGCTTATCTCCTGGATATACATAGGTGTGCTTGGCTAAATTTTAGTAGTCTCTGTCTTGGAGAACATGAGAAAGGGGACGAAGAAGGACGCTTCAGGTGTCAGTCAGTGTTGCTGGCCATGCTGGTACCAGAGAAGCTTTTGTTTGTATTCTGCCTGATTGAGTTTTATTTCAGCTTTTAGCTGAAGAAGCTTTTGTGCCCTTAGAAGATGTTCCTCTGTCTCCTTAGTAGCTGCTGCTCAGGGCAAAATGAAGATTCTTGCAAGATCTGTCTCTGGCCACTTAAGAAACTATAAGAGTGGCCAAAAAAAAAACTGAATGTATCTGGTCAAAGAATAGATGGGAGCATTGCTGACCATATGGGCAAGAAGCCCTTGTTGCAGTGAAAATTTCCATGTAAACAATGCTAAGAAAAATGTTAGATTCCACAAAAATAGTAAAGGAAAACCCGTTGCAGTGTTGTAGCGAAGTTGCATGCAAGCTCTATATTTCCTAAGGAAAAACTCATAAGGACTGAGATACATGCGTCTGGCAGTCTAGCGCAAAAAAAAACCATACATGTTTTCTGTCTGCACTCAGTTCTTACATGAATCCTTGGGTGAGACATAGGACAGAAAATACCTTCCACACAGCACCATCTTGACTTTTCTATTACAGATCTCTAGAGCAGATTCTAATGCACCCTGCAATGCTCTGTTTTCAAGACTATTTTCAGCTGCATTCAGAACTGCATTTAAAGCTAAATTAATGCCTGTTCTCAGATGCAGGGAACCAGTGGATGCACTCAGCTCTCAAACTACAATTCCATGATATTTATTTCTGTACTTTTTACATCAAATTTTACCAGGAGCTGAAAGTTTTCCCTTTCTGTATGCCAAGCATCACTGTAATCTCAGAGAAACCAAGTATATAATTGTGTTAACCCATGCTTACAGCCAAATAGGATTCAAAGTCTTTATGTTTCCCCAAAGCAGTTCTCAGGTGTTAGACACAATGTAAAATATAGGCAAGCTGCCATATTTTTAAGAAAACACAGCTGAAGAGTCTCACACAACAACTTAAAGGTTAGAGAGCTTATTCAAGGTTTTGGTCTTTGGCATAAAGAAATTCCAGCTCATTATCTCACTTTTGAAGAGCTTCCTTGGCTTTGACAGTGGGGAGCTGTGTTTTACAGGGAATTTTTCTCTTCTACACCACAGAAAAATTGAATGCAATGTCTCTGAGACAGAAAGGAAGCATTTTGCTGATCTGCCTAAGTGATTAACTTCCTGTATAACAGAAGTCTCAGTTCAGTAGGAATGAGAGTGTTGGGCTCTCAGACTTTCCTACAGAGAACTACTGCACAGTGATTTCTAATGGTGCTACCTGTTACTTGATATATTTATTTATATATTTTCTTTTTTCCCCTCTTCATAATTCCTACCATTAATTCCCTTTCAATAATCCTATTTTAAAGTATGATGATTTTAATCCATCATTTTTAATTGTAGAGAGTTTTTAATTTGCTTTGCTCTTTAGAACTTCTAAGAAAAGTGGTTCACAACACGTATAGGTTCAATTGATTCAGAGAATCAACTCAACTTTAGAAGATTTCCACATACTCTGTGGGTATACTGAAAAGAAGGTGATTTTTAGGATAGGAGAGATGTTTCCCTGAGGGTGTTAACTGACAAAGCCTACACATTGGTTTTCTTAACATTATTCATAAATACAGTCTTTACTATCAGTATGGATGCCTCAGGAAGAAAAGGAGAAACATGTTTTTATGAGCTTCTGATGTGGCATGTGAAAATTTGTAATTCTGTCTGTAAGGGAACAAATAGCCAAAATACCATCATTGTGCTCTCTTTACAATAAAATGAAATAAAACAGAGACCAGGAAAGCTACCAGTTTTTCTGTGTAAGACCATGTGGGTTAATGTGTATATGTAGCTTTAACACATTATAAAGTTTGATCATGAACACATGATCTTGAATCTCAGCAATCACTTTATGAACTTAGCTAATTTTTTTCCCCTTTAGGCAGAGGTATGAAAGCTTACTTTGTCCTTTTCATTCTATGTATTTTCAGTGGCATGATTGTTCAGTATATTTGTGCAATCTCATACTTTTTTCACTGATATATTTCTTTTCAAAGCAGGGATTTTAATAATTTAGATGACAGCTGTCCAACTAAGAAATTTCTTTTTAGACACTAGCATGAATTTTGCAAAATGAAATTTGGGTCATGATGCAGCTTATTAGGAACTTCATTTAACTGAATCTGTGAGGGTTGTAGGGTTGCAACCTTATGACAACTGCAAACTTCAGTGATGTTTGGTCACTAGAAAATTTGTCAGACATGCATTTATAATAATCTTCTATAGACTGAAAGGCATCCAGAGACAATGGTGGAGTCAAGACAAAAGATTTCATAGATGAATATCTCATTATTCTATGCATCCCACTTAGAGAGTCACTGAGTGATTTCCTCTGTCCCCGAGGATGCTGGAGATGGCCTATTCCTATTTTAGTGTGATTTGATTAATTTTCTAGGGACTAAATTGTGTTTAAGGGTTTATGTCTGTACATATACTCTACTCCAGCTTGGGATTTTTTTGCTTTTCTTCTCTTTTTTCCTTCCTTCTATGCACCTGTTGCTGACTATTGATCTAAACCTGTGGATTTAAAGTGGCAAAGCGGCATGAGCTGCACTTGCTTTAAATGTGTCATAAAGCTGGGAACTATAAAGGAATGCCATTTCTTAGTGTCTGGGTAAGTCTTTGTATGTTACAGCAAAAAAGTGGAGATCAGAGGTTCCAGATAACAGGTTGCCTGTAACCTATTTTTGTGTTAGGCATCAAATTTCAATTAACCTTTAAAACTTATTATAAAATATGCAAAACAATTTTACACATTTTACAGATTGATGTATTTAATTTTTAATCTGTATTCAGCTACAAAATTGATGTGCATGGCTGCCAATCCAGTCCAGATAGATGTTCCTCATTCTGTGGCCAATTTCATTCCTTACTGAAAAATGGTTCTTAAATAGCCTTGATGTGAAGATTTGTTGCCATAATGGAAATGCGGTATTCCTTTCACAGCTGTGGTAGCTCCCTGTAACCCTATATATTGAAACTTACACATCCTTAACATTAAACTGTAGTTTTTTTGATTGCTAAATGATGTATCTCATCTGGTTCCAAGGACTTGTGAACCTTCAGGCTCCTCAGATGGACTTGAACTTTTTCCTCTCCTAGAGCATATCATTCTACATTCTCCCAGTCTCTGTCTTTACCTTCAGCAAATTAATAAATCTACTTTACCAGTGTTGGCATTCTTTTTAAATTTGTTTGACTAAAATAGTGATGGGTATTACTGGTTAAGAGAAGAAGAGCACTCGTGGTGGAATCATAATTTAGTAAAATGCCGATCTTTAACAGACAAAAATGTAAGAGACAGTCCATATCCCTGAGTTTGGTGACAAGTTCTGTTGGTATTTCTGTGAAAAATTGGTACGGTTTTAAGTAAACAAATAAAAAGCAAGGTAATAGTTCTGCATTTTCTCAGATAGGAATCCCAAGTCTTTTGTGTTTTCCATAAAGACAAGTTCTCTTGTTTTTCTTCATGCTTCTAACAAATAACTCTGTCTTAACTGATTTGGAAATAGTTTGCCTGAAAATCTCACCCATTCAGTTCTACAGAACATACATATTTTTATTTTGTTTAGTAAATAAAAATACCTAATCACCATTCAAATGCTCCTCACATTTTAGCATCCTAGAAATTACATTGGATTTGTAATCAAACACATTTTCTTGGTATGTCTTACAAGTGAAAACTCTGTATCAGAAGCAATAATAGTATTTTTCCCATTACATTTTTTCACTGGGCTTAGGTCTACCTTACAAGTGCATGGCAATAAAGTCAATCTGAATTAGTGCTGTGTAGCACTTAGTAGCCAGTGGGTTTGGGAAAAATTATAAGAGATCATCAAATTCAGTGTGGTAGTTCTTCCATGACACTTTATCAACTTTTAACTGTCGTTGTTTCAGAGAGTTTTGAATTGATTGTAGAGTATGATAAAAGTTATATTGAAGGGATAGAAGAATGAATAGTGCAGGAAAAAAATGAAGACACAGAAGAATCTGTTGACAAGTTATAACTTGTTTAACCATGTAGAGGAATTTCTCATGGAACAAGGACATGATATCCTTGATGTTATTTCTTTGCAGGAACTGGGCAACCCTGACCTACAGACGACAGAGATAATTGAGTTACTTTAGAAGTATTTAGGACATCCTTGAAAAGACAATAAGCTTTGTACAAACACAATAGTCAATATTGGACTCTGAAAACTGTCACATACTATAACCTGATCGGACGCTTGTAGTATAACAGCCAATCAATATGTGATCTGTATATGTAATCATAGTATGTTACCCAATGAGTGTTAATTAGCTATTGTATCATGTAAGGCATTAATGTATAAAACATGAATAAATTAGACAATAAAGGAGGGTGACATCTAGCCATATTGGTTTGAGTGTCACTCTGGCCGGCTCTCTGTGGGACTCTCTTCAGAACCATTTAGAGCACAAACTGGAAAGAAACTAGTGAAATTACAGACTGGAGTTTGAGGAGGATGTCCAGGTAAGGAGATGAGAAGGGAGAATGAGCACAAAGGAGTAGTTAAATTTAAAAAAATGTGAGCAGTATTAAAATGTAAAATTTTATAAGTAGTGAAAAATTGTGAGGCAAGGTAAGATCTCAAAAGTTAGTGGAGAAAGCTGCAAGATACATATATTTTTTCTATTAAGTAAATGAAGTGCTATAACTTGATACAGAAAAAAAAATACCAAAGTGAGTGAAATGACCCATTTGATTGACACAGTGTGGCACTACCATCTTACTTGTTCTGCAAGGCTGCTAAAAGGGCTTTCTGTGATTTGGGCTGGAAACAGCTATGCTGAAATCTGAATATGCAGGTTGATAACTGTCGTGGTTTGACACGGAAAAAGAATCTTCTTGGAAGGAAGAGGTCAATTTGGATATTGACACTTGGGGTGACCAATTGAAGGTGGACACGCCTCTGAGAACACAGAGGGGTTAAAAGCAGAATTCCCAGGGGAACTCGCTCTCTTTGGTTCCGGTCAGGGTGCAGTGCAGGACTCTCCCCTGCCCGGCCTGTGGCTGGGTGGGGGAGGGGAAGGCCCATGGCCTGGCCGAGGTAAGGCCGAAGGGTGGAGGGACTGGAACCGGGCTGGCCCCTGCAGATGGAAGGGTGGAAAAAATCTGGGACGTCTCCATTCCCCCCACCCAGAGTCTCTCTCTCTCTTGGAAGAGACAGCGACAGTTTGCCAGCAGTACCGTGGGGAAGGAGGAGAGCCGGGGGGGGGGCCTCAAGGCCGCAAGGTGCCCAGCTCCCAGGTGGGAGCCGGAGATCCGGGCAGAGAGCCAGCCAGGGAGTCGGGACTTTTAACCCTCCCTTGAGAAATGAAAGCTTTGTGAAATTTTACTCCTCCTCGGCTTGAAAGAGAGGAAGAGAGACAGCCTGGGACCCGAGATGTTAGAAGGAGAAATTCTGGGTGGAAGGAGATGATGGAGTGGCTTCTGGCTGGACTTTTTTCTTGTTAGCCATAGACTGAACTGATTTTCTCCTGCAAGAGAGAGACTGTATTTTAGGAGGATGCTGGTGAGCCAAGAGACCTGCTTCAGCAGCTGAAGAAAACACAGGAGTGGAGCGAACAGAGAAAAGTTGGGGAGGTTTGTGGTGGTGCCCCCCGTCTTCAGAGAAGAAGAAGAGAAGATCTCTGTTCCTGAGACCCTCGGCCCCAGGGGAGGAAGAAAATGGGGGGGACTGTGGTCCCAAGAAATGAAAAAACTGAACTGTTGTTTTTTCCCTCTTGGCAGAGTATCCTTGAAAGGAAAAATCCTAAAAGCAGTCTGTCCATCCATGCATCGGTGGTGAGAGCACTGTGCATGGAAAGGAGAGGGTCACACTGGCAAACTTTTTTTCTCCGGGCGGTGCCATGTGTGACATGGAAACACAAGGAGTGGCAGCTGTGTTTCCGGGGGGTCTATGGTGCAAGGGAGACTCCTCTCTCCCCTGATGGATCAGTATTGATTATATTGAGTAGTGATGAAGGGTCCAAATGTGTCTCACTGTGGTTTGTTGGAGTTGGATGGTGGGAGGAGGAATGTTTTGGAAGGTTTTCATTTTTGATCTTGTGTGTGTTTTTCTTTCTTTTTTTCTTATATAGTAGTGATAGTGGTAGTAGCTTAATAAAATTCTTTTCCTTTGTTATTAAGTTTGGGTCTGCTTTGCTCTGTTCTTGATCACATTTCACAGCATTCAACTGAGAGGTTGCATTTTCATGGGGGCGCTGGCATTGTGCCAGTGTCAAACCATGACAATAGCCTTAATAAATAACTTCTACCAGGAACAGTCCTATGGAAGTCAGCAGAGATAATTGTGGCATGAGGCTCTGTATTCTGTAAGGATAATGCAGGCTGACTTGGTAATCTGAAAAGTTCATGGTCACTGGAGCAGAACAGCCAAATCAATATGGAACCAAAGATTATTTCCAAGAAATTCAGTTGTCATTGGTGACAAAGTAGCTAATCTAGATAGCTACTGTGAACATGACAGCTGAAATAAATGACTAAATATATGCTGAACTGTTGTTTATACATGGAATCATGTTTTACAGCAATAGAAATATCATCACTGTAAACCCTGAGTGAGGGTGCATGTGTAAAAGAAGACTGAAAACTGCACTTAATAAAATGCAGAAGTGACTATTTGCTTGCCTCAGCAGCCTGAGGAAGGCTGTGCCACAGCACCCACATCTCCTTCTCTGATCTCAGACCTTACCTCGTGGGGGATCACCATCAAGGGACCAGGCTGCAAGTCACAGGACACACATTTTGCTTCTGGGTGAGAGAGGCATTGAGTGTGTCATATTGTTATGGATATTGTGCACATACCCAGCAGGAGTTGGTATGGAGCAGAAAAGGTGCCAAGAGCTAGCTGCAGTTCTGGGCATTCAGCCAGCTCTGTGTTAGCCCATTTCCTTTTGAGCAGTGGATATTCCTATGACTGCTCATGGCAGGAATGAGCCAGCAGCTAATAAGGGTAGTGGTACATTCTTGCTGAGAAATAGAAAATGGTGGGGAATTTTGCAATGAAGGGTTTTCCTGGGGCAGGTCCATTTGTGAGCAAGCTCTGATATGCTGGGCATTTCCATGGCATTTCCTCACATAAGTGGGCAGGATGAGCTGTCATTGAATGTATTAAATGTCAAGCAATCTGCAAAGACGCTCCTCTCAGCTTTGCCACCCTGGTATCAGCTAGCCTGCCATGGACATCTGTTCACTGGCTCTGTTTGTGTAGGAATATAATTGTCGCCCTGATTCTTAAAAGATTTTTCTAGAGCCTTCTGAGTTTACATTCTGTGGGAGAACTTTCCCACACAGTTTCTGTAAACAATGTATTGTTTACATTCCTTTGTGGGGGTGGAGAGACTTGATGTATTGATAGTATGTCCAATGTCTTTGGAGAGGTGGCCCAGTGTCAGGCCAATCCTCTACCACCTTGGGAAAAGTATAAAAGATGGAGTCAGAAAATAAACGTTCTCTTTTTTACCTTGCAACAGCCGTTAGCTCGCATTGTGCTTTCATGTGTCCTGTAGCGACATATAATTGTGTCAATATGTTTGTGTTTGGGAAATGTAGACTAATAAATTCTGATACGTGTTAATAAATTTAATTTTTATAAATTTATATGTGCTTACGAGCTTGAGACCCTCAAAGGTAGAGTTACATGGGAATGAATACTGTACTGAGAACTTGGTAGAGGTCTTAGTGTCTGAATCTGTTCTGCCTTTTTTAAGATGGAGAGGAAAGCATTTGAGAACATACATGATGCAACATTTTTTAAAAAAGACTATTTTGATAAATGAAGGTGGCAATTATTATTTTTGTGTTAAACAATGAGCATTCCCATATTTTTACCTGAAGATGCAAAAAGCAGTGACATGATGGAGCTGGGATTTTTAAATGAACAGCCCAGATCAATTGAAATAAGATGTTTGTAGTGATGGAAAATTACCATTTTCATTAATGTTGAAGTGAAGCAGGTTGCAGAGCTATATCACAGGAAATCTTTTGAGTACCATCACAGTGTTTATCTTCCACAATTCAGCATATATTTTTGCTAATTCATTACTTTGAAAGAAGTATTTGAAGAATCCCAAAATTTCAAAGGTAAATCAAAAAACTACAAGATAATAATAAGAGAAAGCTCTTTTACTTTTTTCCTTGTTCATAGTAAAAAGAAATTTATAGTAATTGTGGGATGGCGAAGGGACATTGTTCCTAGCTGGGTTTCCTACAGAATCCTTGTGGAAATGATCCCTTTTTTAAGCGTAGGCCTATGTACTTCTGTAATTTTTTTTCTGATTTTAGTCACTTTGGGACAGGGTATTCTTCCTTTTTTTAATCTAGGGCAATTTCAGTAGTCCAGCTTTTAAATTAAACTTTCAAAAAGCTTTTCTGGAAATGAGCTTCAGTAATGAAGTCAAAAGAATAGATCAGTTTTGCTGTAGGACACATGAAAGCACTACGCGAGCACTGCTATTTGCGAGGTAAAAGAAAAGGGACGTTTATTTTCTGACTCCATCTTTTATACTTTTCCCAAGGTGGTAGAGGATTGGCCCGACACTGGGCCAGCTCTCCAAAGCTATTGGATATAGTACCAGTACATGAAATTTTCTCCACCCCCATGAAAGAATGTAAACAATATATTGTTTACAGAAACGATGTGGGAAAATTCTCCCACAGAATGTAAACTCAGAAGGCTTTAGAAAAATCTTTTAAGAATCAGGGCAACAGATCAGGGACAGCGGTAAAAGGGACCTTTTAACTAGGCACAGTTGACAAAGAAAAATGTCATTGAGTATATATCCAAGCCCAGCAGATCAGAAATACATTCAATTAGAAGTGTTGATGAGTCCACTCGATTGGGTAAAAATATATGACTCTAAAGGTATATAGTCATATATATTCACTATCAAAATAATCTGCCTAAATATACATATATGTATATTTATATATATAAATTTCACTGTAGAGCAAACATCAAGAATAGCTCATCTTAATGAGCTATAGTTAATTTAAACTATACAAACCTACTGCATCTCAGTGATTGAGAAGGCAAAAAGGGGGGAAGATTCTTTCATGACAGCCAATGGTAGAGATTTTTTTCCTGAAGTTCTAATTTCATGCATAATAAGATTCAGAAGATTCAGAAGATTCAGCCTGAAAATATTTACTAGACACTTCTGTGATTCATTAGTTCAACTTTAAACAGTGCAGTAGTACTCCCAGTTCTACTGCTTGCGGCCAAAAATTACTTTTTTTTTTAATTTGTGCTCAGGAAAAAGAGTAAAACCTTTATCCCCCTAGGCCCACCCCCCCACCTTGTATTTTCATGATTTAGCACAATTCAGTAACTCAATTTAAGTAATTATGAAAAATGTCTCTCCCTTTAAATTCCTTACACTAAATGTACAGTTAAAGGAATCTCTTCTTGATTTCAGAACCCATCTGGGAGAGTTTTTGTTTCCTCCAAAACCTCATATTCCAGCTACTGGTCTTCTCAATCAAATAAAAGTGATTTTAAAAATAATTGCTTTAATGTCTTAGATGTCTCTCCTGCATAGGATAAAGCAAAGGAGCAAATTTGCATTTACTGATTAAAGGTGGATGCATGAGCTTCTATCGCAGCCTATATGTACTCCAAAGAACACATGTTTTACCTGATGGTAAAACATGGTTATTTCGAAACTACAGATCCATGTTAGATTGGTGGGGGAGCAAGGGGCAATATTTCATTTCAGGGTGTGTTAATGCATTTCATATTATATTTTTGAAACTGAAAAAAACCATTTTGATATCTCTGAAATGTGATCAAGACCCCCCCATCAGAATTATTTTATTTATTTTTCTTTAGAAATATTGCTCTGAATTAGAACAAAAATGTTTGATTTTGTTTTGCTTTACAAGATTTCCCATGCACTGACACTTTGCAGCAGATTTATGTCACATAGATCTAAAGGCACTGTTCTCTTATGCTCTATGTAAATCTTGCAAGTACTGTTTAAATCAAAATCTGGCTTTGTTTAACAACCTGTGTTTTACTTTCTACACATAAACATAGACGTAAAGTATAGAGTGAAGCTCTTCTATGTATGTATGAAGCTGCATGGAAAAGACTGTTGCTCTGCATGTATTTTACTGCACTGTCGGTGCAGTTTTATTTAATATAGCTGTGTTCCCATGAAATTCAAATATGTTATTGTTACAAAACTCTCAAAATACTCTTGATTGTAGGATCTATCAGCTATCATGCATCTTCTCTAAATTAGTTTCTTAGAAAAACAAAGGCTGTCTTTTAACTGAGTTGTGTGTTAATTTTAATTTGTTTTTAAAAAGTCTTTTCATAACTTTTTCCTGGAAAAAAATGTTTTTCATTCTAGCTGGTTTTGAGGGCTTTGGAAGAGACATCTATTGAAAAATACCTAAATCTTCTGGAAGATGCAGAAAATACCTGAAAAGGACATTTTAAAGTCTCAGAAGCTTATCTGATTTACCAAGAGGCTTTGTGTTTGGAGAGAGAGAATGGTCCATTCCTCAGAGCTCACATGGAGAAAATCGTGCTTTGTTTTACAGTTATATCTGCTTCATCTGAAAATCTTGGCAGGAACCTGGTGTTATCATCAGCAGTAGTGATGATGGCTCTGCAGACCAGAAAATGCTGTTTTTAATATACTCTATAGGCTTCAGGGTATACTCTTCATATGAAACAAACCCAGTGAAAGCAGTGATTTGATGGAGGTGGGCTTCATTGATTTAGTAAAATATATTTACTAGTATTAATATAGCCTTTTTTTCCTTCTCTATTGGGTGTTTGTAACAACTTTGTAGTGTCATGAGAGAAACAAAATCTTTTTCATTACACTTAAAATAAGTTATTTGCAATTTTGGACTGAGAAAATACCTAATGACCATTCAGGTTAAGATTAACATCTCAAGTGAACAGTCCTGTCATGAAACAAACAAAAATATGAGTGTAGAAATATCCTAGACTTTACATAATTAAATCCAGGCAATAGGGGCTGTAGAGGAAAGCAGAAGGCATACCTTCATGATAATTTGGTTGTATTGTATGTGATTTAAACAACTCTGCCTTCTTCAGAATATCTTTAAACAAAACTCCAAACAGTCATCCTGGTTTTAGTAAGGGATCAAACAGCAGAGTGCATCTTTCAAGAGGGAAATAGTAGATTTTAAAGTCTTTCTTCAAACACAACACTCAGTGGTGACAGTCTAAGCTTGCTTTCTGAAAGGATATGTCCCCACATGCTGAAACCTGATAGCTTAGCTTTGCTTTAAGTGTGTGCTTTAAACTAAAGCAGTTGGGGGAAAAAGCGATAGTGATTCATTATAGTTAACAAAGAGCCTTCTAATTGTTAGTTTCATGAAGAACTCTGCTAGATGTTCTTTGTTTCTTTTTAAATTAGTGTTTTGTCCAGTCTGATGAATATAATTTTTGTGAAAGGTCATTTTCATTCACCCTCAACATGCACTATGGTGACACATTTTCCATAAGCAGGCTGTTATTTAGAGTTTTTCTCATTCTGTGTAAAATTAGGCAGTGACGATTAAGCTAATATGTGTTAAGTACCTCCGGCATATTCAATATTCATAGAGTTCAGTATTAATAAGGTTGGAACACTTACAAAATATTTAGGGTATATAATTTTCAGTTGTTGTCATTTTAAATTAATGGCAACAGTTTCTTTAAAAATATAACATAATCTCAGTTAAGGGACTCATCAAAAAATTCATGATATATGTAGAGCAAGGATTGGAATAAAAAGTGGTTTATGTTCCAATCCACAAATATGTGTTAGATGGTTGCACATGTCTCTGCAAAGATGAAGGGGGGACTTTGTGTACATTGTCTATATCATGGGTTGATTTTGTGAAATGCTGATCATGGGAAAAACAGAAGGATTTTAAGAAGTCAGTTCATGGACATTAAAGACATTGATAGCAGATGTAAGAGAGATCAAGGGGATGTATTTGAGGTTGGAGATGGGACAGAGGAAGTGTTGAAAGAAATGTTATTTATTTTGATGAGGAAGAATTATGTCTCAGGTTATGAAAGATCTTACTTTAAAAACCCACAGTGATTGTAGTACTCATAAAATCTGTCAGCAAGACAAATAATAAACATATTAATGGCTCTGGTTTATTGTGTAATCATGTGTAGTGTGAATACAGTTATGTTTAACTGCTGCTCAAAGGCTAAAGTTTTCTGTTGTGCATAGGGCTTGACGGCACCCACACTATTTAAAATTCAATTTTCTTTCAAACTGAGATCCTAAATGCTGCATGAACTTTTGTCAGACTGTATTTATTGAGATGAAAAAAGTCAATGAAAAAATCAGTGTGACCTTCCGAAGTGTTTAAATGTCTTTCACCCTCACAGACAACAAGGTAAGTCTCTTACCTTCTTTTGAAACTCAATGATTTTACTAGTTGCAATCATGTCTTCTGAAAACAGATGGGAAAACTCAATGGGAAATGTAGTGCTAAAAAGCCAGAGAACAAAATACAGACTGAGCTATAATGTACAGCTAAAACCAAAATTATTTTTAGAATTATTTTTCTGATTTATGAGAAGCAGCTAACTGGTTGTTTTATTTTTGGTCATAGCCACATGACTAGTTGTATGCTAGAGCAGCTAAGCAGAGCACAATCAGGGTTTGTGTACAGTAAAAATTAAAATATCATCAATATTGAGGAATATTCTGTGTAGTCTGCAAACACAGGGCTTAAGTGTGAAAATTTACCAGCCCATTAAAAATATAGAGTTTCTGTAGAAGCCTTTGTGCTGTCTTTAGTTTTATTATTTTATTATAAAAATGTTTTGTAATAATTTTGGCAAGACTCCAGTTGTACAAAAAATAGCACCTAGAAAAGACAGATATCTCTGTAAGCATTCATACAGAGCCATCTCCACAATTAGAGGCCATAACAGTATTTGTTGTTATCCTGAATGCAGGTTGCTCAGAATGACAAATGGGTTGATTTTTAAAAATTTAGTTGATAACACAATTTATTTCAATGCACATTTTTTCATGTGGCAAAAATTAATCTTAAAAATTTTAATTTTCAATATTGTCATCCTATTTATGGCTGAAAGTTCAATATGTAGAAACATTAAAATTCTGACTGGAAAATGAGTTTTATTTTGGTAACACACTGAATTTTTGTAACCAATAATGTCCCTGAACATGGCTAATTACTGCCAGTAACCAGTAGTTAGACTTTCATGGTAAAGGGAAAGAAAAGCCAATGGTACAATTTCCAGTTAGCATTTTGCTACAGCAAAACAATTTTTTGTTTAATTATGTATCAAAAATAAGGCATTTGTTAGTAATTTAATTCATAATACCACTGCTAGATTCTTTTTAAAGTTACAGTAATCAGTAAAGAAAGGTGAGCAAGCACACCATAAACTTCTTTCATGCTTTTTGCTTCTTGATTAAAAGGATTTCCTCTTCAGGTAGGGGAAAACCACAGTGCTTTGTCCTGCTGAGAATACCAGTAAATATGATAAATAAAATGATGATTGATGGTATGAATTGTTATTTACTGTTCTATGGACTGATATAGCAACATTTTGTATGGATTATAGCCTGCTTTTTATGACTCATCACTACTTAGAATGGCTATGGGAAAGTAGAGAATTTATGCAGCTTTTCCCACTGAAAACCCCATTCATAAAGATCATAAAATTGAGTGTGTCTTTATAAATGTGTTCTGTCTACAAACAGTATTTGAATAGATGGAGTATAATTTTCAATGGTTTGAGTTTGACTTATTGGTGTTGGAAGATAAGGTAAATTTGTTTCTTTCTGCACACCAGGGCATACCTTCATTTCTCTATCAAAATATATGCTTTCGGAAAAAGTTGTTGCCACTTAACCACATTACTGCAGCCTTTGAGCACAAGGAACTTGCACATGAGGCAAGCACTGTACTAGAGATTATGTCGTTAGAGATCTGCAATTTAGCAGAACAAACAAAAAATTTGTCAAGTTTGTCCATATTTTATTATTATGTTTAGAATATCCTCAAATACAATGATTCTTGTGCTTGCAAAAAGCCAAGTGGTGGAACGAGTGTGGGGATATCTTTTCATTAAAAAGCAATTGAAGATCTCCCTTTATATTTCATTCATACTTAATACTGCACATAACTTTTTTTAGTGAGCTCATTCTTTTTTGTATGCATGGCTCAGGACCAGTTCATGTTATTTATCAATGCCTTAGGTTAGATTGCTTTTAAATTGTTTTAAAAGGCAGAGAAAAATAGGTAATAAGAGAGGAAAAATGTACAAACAGGAAGAAAGTTAAAGAAAACATTTACAAAGTAGTAATATATTCAATTTATCATAAAAGTTCAGAGATTTGAAGCTAGTAAGGAGGCTGACCCTAATACCACTGTTAGCTTCCAATTTATGTATTTTTCATGGAGATAATGGGAAAACAACTTAGATGAGGTGAGAGCAAGAGCAGTTTATTCCTGTAGCTACAGGAGAGATCACAGAACAGCAGAGCACCAGTCTCTGCTAATGTAAGCTCTGCCCAAATGGTGCAGTTTTGCTCTTTTTATACCCCTTAGGGTAAACACATTTCTTCATCAAACCTGTCAGAGGAACAGGAGGAGGTAAATATCAGCAATTGAAATCCTTCAGATAGGGAAGCTCCAGACAGTTCATCCTTTTTCAAATACTCAGTTTAAAAACAAACCACTAATTTGTTAATTAAATGATTCTGACTGGCAAGGTTAGTCAACTAATGACTGCAGAGACCTATGAGGCAATAACTATTGTGCTTCATATTTCCCGCTTTGAGACTTACAATCTATCATTTTTCTCTTATACATCTAAAGTACAATAGAAGGGCTGCAGATCCCTGCTCATGACTCCTGGGATCAGTCGTTCCTTGGACTGGTGTGTCGCATCATCTGTTCTTGTCTCTGGGTTTTATAATCCTGTGTGGTCATCAGGCCTAGGACTTCTTACCTTCTCTTTTCCCACATCCCCCAAAACATTCAGTACCATGCCTAACCAACCTAATGGCCTTCTGTAGTGGAATTACTACATCAATCAAAAAAGGAAGGGCTATGGATGTCATGTAACTTCGGTAAGGCAGAAGTTTTGACACAGTCCCCTGTGACATCCTCCTCACTGAATTCGACATAGATGGATTTAATGAGTGGTCTGGTAGATGGATAAGGAAGTAGCTGTACAGTGACATTCAGAGAGTAGTGGTTAGTCTCAGATGGACATCAGTGACAAGTGATGAGGAGTCTGTACTGGGACAAGTGTTATATTTTCATTAATGGCACAGATGAAGGAATCAAGTGCATCATCAGCAAATTTGCAGATGATCCCAAGCTGAATTGGTGCTGTTGACACTCCTGAAGGATGGAATGTCATCCAGAGAGACCAGCACAAGCTCAAGAGGTGGGTCCGTGTGAATCTCATGCAGTTTAACCAGATCAAATGCAAGGTGCTGCACCTGAGTCAGGGCAACCCCCAGTATAAAGCCAGGCTGGGGAATGAAGAGATCAAGAGCAGCCCTGTGAGAAGACTCAAGAGTGCTGGTCAAAGATTGCTGTCTTCAACAACACCTACACACTGAACTTGATCTAACATAAACACAACTACCTACTCCCCTGTGCTATTTTTTTTTTTTTCTTTTCCTGAGATGATTTCTAACTTCTGTTTTGGGATCTTGTTTTCTTTTTTCTTTTTTCATATACAAGTAAATACATCCCATTGAAACTGGTGTACCTTACATTGTTTGGATGCCAAAGCACTCCATAAGTGCATTATTTTACCTATTATTTTATAGGAAACTTATGTACCTGGAAGTTTAGGAGAGTGGAGTCCCTTTTGGTATACTGGAATTTCTCCTAGTTATCTGGCTCCTGTTTGCATACATTTCAATTCTGCCTGGGTATCAGCTCTCATCTCTGTTGCTGGCATGTGTCTCCAACCCAACAGACACCAGGGATTTAAAGAGAGACAAGAACCTTGGGAATGTGCTCCCCATTACAATGTCTAGCCCCAGCCGTGCCAGCCAGGCCAAGAGCACTGTCATGCCAAGAGGTTCCCATTGAGAACTGGCAGCTGAGTTCCAGTCTGACTTGCAGCTCCCCATCTTAAAGGTTTCTGGGGCATTGTACCTCTCTCACGGGTAGCAGAGGCTTTCAGCAGGGACAAGGCTCCAGGCAAGCAGGAGTCAAACCATGGCACCGTCTTCCACCCCAAAAGTATGACAATTTGATTTAGACGAATTCAGGGCAGGAAGTTTACTGCTTTAGCAGAGATGACATACTATCAGCACAACAGCCTCTGCTGATGTGGGCTCTGCTCAAATGAGACAGTGATGGGGTTTATATACCTTTAGGGTGCACAATCTTCATCACAATCTTAACTAAGCAGGAGATAGTAAATAATGACAGCAACTGAAGTCCTTTATAAAAGGAGGCTCCAAGCACTGCATTCTTTTACAGATAATCCATTATATTTTAATTAAATGGTCATGACTGCCATAACCTTTAGCTGCAAGTCTCGACTGTGAGTCTTGCAAAGGCCTGTGAGCCATTGACTTTTACTTCCTTATATTCCTATGGCTGTTCAACAAGGAGAGGTAATCTTGCAAGACACAAGTTTTGCCAACATCTTATTTATAAGGAAGTGACACAGATGCCAGAAACCAACTGATCTAAATCTTACAGCTCCGCTTATATTAGTGGAACTGCATGGACTCACAAGGCAAATAGGTTTTCAACCACTTCATATATGTTTTAAAAGCAGCTGCCTTTGTAATTCTGTTTTCAGAAGTAGAAACCAAAGTGTCATTACTGCCTTCATGAATGAAGGTGTTTAGTAAAATATTAAACAGGTTTTGAGGCTGCACTATGAAGGGACTAAGGACACATATTTAGGGCTGTTGGCTGGAAAACATGGTGGCTCCTCATCATGGTAGTGGCAATGATTGGCCTGATCAGCTGTTGGACAGGAGAAGCCAGAGTCAACATGGATTTGTTTTTTTTTTCCTCTAGCTTTTGTTGCTGACGCCTGATGGTTTTAGGTTATTACCCCTTGCTCAAAGTAGGGTCTTTGCTAATCTTGTTTTCTTTTGTCTTGCTAGTAATCACTGTCTGTGTAGAAGGACACGATGCCGGTACATAGTCTCCTCTGTTTATCTTGTCCTTTCTGTGGCAACTTTTTTCCTGGATGTCTCTTCTGGGCAACTGAACTCATATTTCCCCCTTCAGTAATCACATTTCTTATTTAATTATGCAAACCTGTGTTTCACCGTGCCATTGCTGTATGAGAAAATGCTTGCATAATATTAGTTTTAATATTTTACTACATTTATACTGATATTTAATTAATTTGGGTACATTTATAATTTAGTGGTGTCAGGAACCTCAGCTTTACTACAGCCATTTTCATTTTTCCAGCTGGAATGCTATTATCTATCCTGCCACAGAGTACTTGCAAGCAGTTAAAGCTGCCCACAGAGCACAGAGACAGTGCACAGCCCAGAAAAATAAGTTTTGCTTCCTTATCAAGTTCATGCCACAGGAAGCTCTTGGCTTCACTTATCATGTCTAGCTGTGTGGTTTGTGTCACCAGGTATTGAGGATCCCCATGTTCTCCTGAGCATTACCCAAGGAAAGAAATCTTTCACTGATATCCCAACATACTGGGAATACCTATGCTTTAAATATCCTCTCACTATCACTTTGTCTCTTCCCTGACCTACACTAAGAAAACCAGAAAGAATTAAAAGAACTTTCTATTTAAAATTCCACAACTGTAAGACACATTATTGAGTTATCTCGTTACTGCCACATCTACTAGGATTGTACACTGAAACAGATTTTGTTTCATTTTGGTTTCTTTCACCAAACATTGTTTTGATTTTAATTTTTTATGAATGTAGTTTGATACTACTCTGTCAATGCCAGTAATTTTACTAACAGCAAATAGATAGAAATATACCTTCTGGAGAAGGCTTAAAGGAGTTAATCACAGTTTTCAACAATGGAATTATAGCACAGATGGTGCAATCACCTCATTAGTACAATGGGTTACCAGCATTGAGGTGACATCAAATCAGTGTTGAGTTGACATCTCCTTTAATAGGCCAGAGGACTTAATCTGATCAAAGAAGGTCAATAAAAATGCATTTGCGACTGAAATGACACTAAAGTAGGTAAGAAAATGTTTTAAAACATAAAGTTAAATGGTGTTAAGCAGGAAGAGAATTAAAAAGAAAAAGTAAAATGTACACTGCAATGTACATTTTTTGATTTTTTTTTTAAAGCATGTGATAGAAATCATTATGGTACTTGGAAGTCCAAACAGTAATGACAAGGTGATGATGCTTGGAGGAGTTAAAATGCTACACAGGTTTCTTTTGCATTAAAAGATAAGATCATAATGAAACAACAAGGACACTACACATAAAATTTTGTGTGTTCTGTGAAACAGGTTTTCTCCCACTCCATGAATAGAATAAAGACTGAAAAAAAAAATCAAAAATATATAAAATCCTTCTGTAAATTCATCTGTTGTTTGAGATTTTTAAGCGTTTAATAGCAATAATGGAGTCAAAGTTGTGACAATTACTTACTAACAAGGATTCTTTTAACTTCTACACTCTTCCTCCATGTATTCCAATTTTACTCTTACTGCAAATAATACAATGTGGGCCAGATTATTTTGTAAGGAAAAATAGAAAGTAATGAATTATAAGCAGAACAGAGGGGTCATTTTACCTGACAATCAAAGATCCATCAGTCTCTATCACTCCTGCAAAATTGTAGAATGTCTGAAGAATTTGTTGTTGAAACCATACTCACTAAACAAACCAGACTGTAATAGAGGTGGACTTGCATTCTGCTTAAAAAACAACCTGTGCATGCATTTTATTTTACCTCACAGTGGGCAGTATCCATTGGAAAGTGCCTTTGCAGATACTAATTGGTAACAAGAAAAACCTCCTATAACTTCAGGTTTTGAGGTTTTTGCCTTTCCACTGCATATTTTGTGCACAGGGAGCTTCATCCCAGGAATAATGGAAATTTCTATTTCAAGGTTTCTGAAATTTCTATTTGAAATAGTATATTGCTTCATAGCTTCTTTAGTCCTTTGATTCCACTGTTATTAATTTCACTTATTCTTGGCTACTTTACTTTTAATTACTATACTTTTAATTTCTTGGCTACTTTTTTTTTTAATTTCTTGAAATAAAAAACCTATATAAAAATATTCCAGTGTAATTATTCATGGAGAGTAAGCAATAAGACTCGAATTCTTTCTTATGTTTGCTTTACTATGTGGACGAATTAATGCTGGAACACATTAGAAACAAACATAGCTTTGTTTGACTAATACTGAATATCCACTAATTCAAGGATACAATATTCATGCTGGTGCAAAGAGATGGCTTCCAACCCCTCAATGAAGTAATCTATCCCTACCAAACCATGACCTCTCCATGAGAACCATCTGCCTCAAGGTAAACATAAGGCTTATAGGACCTAAAGGGTAAAGGTTAAAACGTTTTATTAATTTTTTGCCTTTTGCTTGTCATGAAGAGGATGAAAGACAGAAGTAAATGCACTAAATTTACTATCATTAATAAAATATTACCTTTTTGATGGTGAGCATGCATGTCTTTGTCCCTGTGTCATGGCTTATGTCTGGTATCTTGTCTGTGAAAGTGACTTCTATGGATGTCCAAAAAATGTGTTTACAAGATTCAAGTAAAAAGGTTTCTTTTACTTTTCTCTCCATAAATAAATAATTTGACTTCACTTTTTAATTATTTTAGTATTTTATTTTATATTTTTCTTAATATTGACATTTGATTTGATAAAATTATTAGCATATTAGATGGGCTTAATATAGTGATTCCTGAATGGAATATTAACTGAATAAATGAGACAGAAGAAACTGGCAAGCTGCAAAGAGAAGAAGATCGATATGGAGGAACCCCAGACCACTTAGTGTTGACATCTCTTTGTCTTATGAAAGGAGAATTGTGTGCAGTGTACAGAGGTGACTAGAGAAGCATTTGAACATATTTTCTCAGTGATGTCTACTTTATATTGCAATGACCACATGGGTGTCATGCAAGTTAGTCCTAATTTTCACAGATGTAACCAAGATAAGAAGGAAGTTCTTGGGCTTGTTTTTTTAACTCCATTCTCTTTAGAATAGTGGCTAAAGTACAATGCAGATTTCCTCTCTCGCTACACAGGTATCTTTTCTCATCAAAGCCCCTTCTCTCTGTGACACAGTTCTTGTTCAGTAAGAAGTAGCAGCAAACTAAATGATTCTGAATAATTATCACATGTGTGATGAATTAAAGACAAAATACAAGATTAATCCAAGAGCCTGAAAAATTATCAATAAAGAATTCTCACTAGCTATGTGTGGTGCCCATAACTGGCCTTTTTTCCTGTATAATCTTCAGTGATAATTGTTTGTGACACTGGCCTAATCCTCTGTAATTATTATCTTTTAATCAACACCAGAAACTGATTTAATTCCTTGTAAACCTGCTTTCAACAAAGAAGTTCCTTCTTGTCTTTTTTTTTAGAGTAAACAGAATGCTTTGATACTGTTTAAAAACAATAAGTGAATAAAGTAACAAATGTAATCAGTAAGAATGAAAGAATAAAGTAAGAATTAAATCAGTGACTACAGATAAAGGAAAATCCTGAAGAGTCTTTCTTGTCTTACTCTATGAATATTGTGTGATCTAGTTTTACTATGGGATTTTAAGTGAAATCCCAGTCTTATGGTGATCCATGAGATTTAAGACTTTGCTCTCTGTGGAACCAAAATTTGTTTGGGAATGTGTCATGTAGTTTTTAGTTAAGCATACGTTAATCAAATAATATAAAAAGTAAACAAACAATCAAGGAAGCTAAAGGAATGTGGAAGATTACATTTAAAGTTCTACAACACCATAGATTACCTGATTAATGGCTGAGTGGTGTGAAGAAGAACTCTCCTGTTAAAATCAAAAGCCAATAAGCATAAATTTTCTATAAAATTTCAAAATGTATTGGGGAAACTACTGATTAATATCTGTGAATATGTAGTTCTAGGGTGTGTAGATAGTGCTTGTTCTACAACAATGTTACAGTCAAATAATCTAATTATTACATTCAGAAAGAACAGATTAATCTACTTTACTCCCTTGAGATTGGAGTCCAGTAGCTTCCAGGGTATAGAATAGTTTGCTGCAATTTTATTTTTTCAAATTTTGTTGTATTTTTGGCTTTCTTTTTACTTCCATTGTAGCAGCCTGAATTGCTGCTAGTAAAGTCCAGGGTAAAGAATCAAAAAGGGCCTTTGCATAATATCCACAGATATTTAATTCAGCCATGCAGTCAGATGTTCAGAGTTCCAGACACACACACATGGAGGGTCCAGGTTTCTTTCCCCCAGAGCACCAGGGGTCACCCTGGTCTTGGGGCAGCACAAAGATGAAGGCCAATTAGGGAATAGGGAGAGAGTGGCTCAGGGACACAGGAGCTGACATAGGAAGAGGGGAAGGAGCCAATGGTGTTTTAATGTCTTTTGGAAGTTTCTTGTGTTTCCCCAACCCAGGAGATGCCCCCCAGCATCTCCACATTCCATCCTGCTAGGAAGCAGACATACCCAACTTCATCAAAAATGTGGTTCTCATTCTTTCTATATGTATTCTTCCTATATGTAAAACTGGATATTTGAAAACTTACAGAATATTTGAAAACTCATGAGATTCCAGTCAAGTTTTATCAGCCTGAGAGGCTGCTCAGTAAATTTTATTATTTCAGAGTATGCAGATGGTTTTCATGTATCATATCTCTCTGTGAGTTCAAGTCTTTCCTTTGGAAATTGAGTTAACAACAAACTTCAGTGTAAAACATGTTTTGAATGTTGTAGCCACCATTCTTGTTTGTTATTTCCCAATGCATGTGAAGCTGAAATAAACTCCTCTCATCAAAAGTTTTACAAGCACCATTTTCATGTTCTCGTAGCCTCAGCATGGCAAAAGCAGGCAGCCTTTTATTTATGACAGGGATGTCATAATGTCTATAGTGGACTCTCATGTATATGTAAGCTGTTCAAACAGAGATAGAAAAAATGCAGCAAATACAAACTTAGGATAAATTATTGTCCTGGTCATGATAATTTCTTGCCATGTCAATATGGTTGTTAACTCACATCCAATGGGCTGAAGTAATTTCTGAAGAGGGTGATACTGATGGGGGAAGAAAGCTGTTATCTTTCTGAACAATCTGGAAGTATGAGTTTGTATGGTTTAAATGGAAATCTAACTGATCTGGGGAAATTGTGCAATAATGGATAGGAATGTCATTTACATCTCTTAAGTGAAATCTTAATACAAAGAGATGCTCTTCATTTTGATTCCTAGAGTATTATTTTGTGAGTAAGTTGGTAAAAAGTTTTTACTTCTACAAACATGACAGCTCTCAAGTCTAGTGACCCAGCAAGTCATTCACATTTTTGACGTGATGAGGACCTAATCTTGGGGCTTTTTCTTGATAATTTTGACTTCCAATTTTCCTGCAAGGTGCTGATTTAAACCTGTTGGCAGATTGCAGTCAAACATTACATCACAATTGCTTCATCTTATTTTCATATTAACCCTCTGCCTGCCTGTCATTCATAGGAGATGGAGAGACATGGCTGTTCACAGCAGCTTGCCTTTGTGGAATAGTCTTTTGAAACTAGCTTGGGCATATTACTTAGTTATAAATAATTCACTTAGATAATTATAAATAATTTAACTAGCTGCACTCTGGTAAAGAATTGAGGTCAATTGAACATTTATTTATAATTGTATCTTAAAAATGAAACCTCTAAAAGTGGAAATGTTTCTTACTATTTAGATGTAATTAGCAGCTGCATAAAGTTTTATATTTTAACAGAAACCCAAAAAATTTACCACGGTCTACCATTTGTGTTAGTAACACTAGCTGGGTTTGTACACGTCTTCAACAAAGTTGTTAATTGTAAATTTTCAAGGTCATAGAACTTTTCAAGGCTTTATGAGAAAACTGTTGGCACAATGAGGCCCAGATTCTGCAGTTGATGTAAACTAAAACCAGGAGCTCTCAGCAACTTAGCAGCTGGTTTGATCTGCTAGGAGTGTTGGGCTATTACTTTTGCTGAAAGCAGAACAGACTTCTCATTTGCTGAAGGTAGACTAATTTTATGGAAAATTCTCTGACAGCTGGCTTTGTGATAGATATCCATCCATCCATCCACCCATCCATTTCTCTGCTTGTGTATAAAGATTTACTCTGCTCAATACTGACCAGAGAAAACGATCTTCGATCATGTGAGACTAGACTCATATGGTAAAATTTCCACTTCTCTTCTTAATTTTACAAAGGAAATTGAAACAAAAGTGATCATGAAAATCACTGTCTGAAAAATTTTTCTTTTTAAAACAATAAAAAATATTCTACTTTCTTATATACACAAAAATCCTTATGAAGGTTCAAGGTCTCATTTTATGTTCCAGTGTTCAATGCATAACTCAAAACATTTCAGAATGAAATAGCAAAGTATTTTGCCTAAAAGGGTCAAACCAAAATGCTTCAGTCTGTCAGAACTTTTTCTTCTGTTCTCTTTCATGTTTTTATTTCTGAATTATGAGTATAACCCAAATGAAAATAATTTCAGATAAGTACCTCTTATAGACTTTGAACTGGTGTGTTGGGACTTTGCTTTTGAGTTGTGTGAAGTAGGATTCCACAAGTGGTTCTTTTGATACCAGAAATTAGCTCAGAGAACATTCAAAGTCTGATCCTCTTTGCAGGTAAATTTTGATTTATTCTATTTAAGGCCTTGATGCCAACAGTTGATTACAGCTTCTTTCCACCATTTTTCTGGTGGTACAGAATCCAGGTCCAGGCCACGGTTTTGTGCTGCTTTAATTTTTTTCTCTTTTGGTCTGAATTTTTGCAGTTCCACTTTTCACATGAACATCACTCTTATTTGAGTAATAGTTTATCAGTGTGTCCCATTATGTTTTATTAAATCAATAGATCACTGGAGTGACAGATGGCTCTGATGATGTATGATCTAACATATCATAAAAAGTACACATCATTGGGATTATGCACTCCATAAGATTGATAGATAAAATCCCTCCCCTTTTTACTAGCTGTAAAGGGGACTGTTAATAAGGCCTGCGATGGCATTAGAATGAGAATATTAGAATAAAGTCAGATAGAATTTCTAGTTTTGACTTCTATTTTCACTTTGGAACACAGAATGGAACAATGTATGTCATAATCATTTCAGCTGTACTGCAATAAGTAAGGGAAATTCAAAGCAAGCCTATCCTTTAGACAAAATGCAATAATTCCCAGTATTATTCAGTGCAAAGTTTCTCAAAATAATCTTGTTCCCTTTTGCAAAATGAAGTTATTTCTACTTGCAACCCAGTTAAAATTGTGAGAAGTCAAAGGCATGGACCTTAGTATGCTTGAAGTCAATCATAGAAGAAGAAAGCAGAGAAAGGTTTTAGAATCACCATAAAAGGTCTCATAATTTCTAAATGGTCTTCAAATTTGGAAGGTGCTGCACTTGGTTGAATAGGCAGATGCATAAGTTTACTGATACTAACCAACTCAGATTTACTTATATTTACTAAAGCCATGGAAAACAAAAAGGTAAAAAACCCTCAAACATGTAAAAGAAAACTTTTCCTCAAAACTAGTTGAATAGATCATGCATCTGGACTTTTTAATCTCTATTATATAGGAAATGGAAAGCTAGGAGACAAGGGACAGATTGCTTAAGATGTTTTTAGGTACTGGAAAAATACACATACTTTAAAAGCTTACTTGGAAGACTGTCACCTCTCCTAGCCAGAGACGGGAATCTGTAGGTATGTTCCTATTGTAATGTGAGACAAAAAACATAGTAACTAGAATTGGAGTGGCCCACAATAACTACATTTTTTAAGTTCACTGGCAGAAAATCCTCTATTGTAAGAACATTAGCTAAACTGCTTCATGTTGAAAACAAGAGGGATTAATCTTCTTGGGGTCTTCAAAATACATAGCAGTCACTGGGGTTTTCTTCCCTATTTCTTCCTAGTCTTGCAGCTATTGTGATTTCATGCCAGCTAGCAGGCAAGCCACTTCCACATTTCTCCACCAACAGGACTGGTGGTTAAGAAGGGTAAAAGCCAGAAAACTCACAGGCTGCGATAAAGACAGTTTAATAGGGACATCAAAAGCAGTGCACACAAACAATGCAAAACAAGGCATTTATTCAGTGCTTCCTTCCCATGGGCAGGCAGATGTTCAGCCATCTCCAGGAGAGCAGGGCTTTACCACACTTAAGAATGACTCACAAAGACAAATGCCATCACTTCAAAATCTCCTTCTTCTTCCCACTTTATATACTGAGCATGAGGCCATGTGTTAACGCTCAGCTGTTAACACTCAACTGTTACAGCTGTGTCTCCTCACAGTTACCTCATCTATGTTGCCACAGTGGTTGTGTGAAAAGCAGAAAAGGCTTTAGCTTTGTGTAAGCTCTGCTCAGCAACAACAAAAATATCTCTATATGATCAACCCTGTGTTCAGTGCAAATCCGAAAGAGAGCCCCACACTGATTATTGTGAAGAAAATTTATCCAGCCAAAACCAGCACATCCACAAAGTATAAACTTGTTCCAGAGATGTTACTGTGTCAGCTGAAAGTGAGGAGAACGTTTTTTTCCCAGTATGAACCTCAGAGGTCCATTCCAAATTCTTCCAAAGGCTGAGGAAGAATTTCTGTCAAAGTAAACATATTTATGAGATATTAGCTGATTTAGTCAGAACTACATTTAGGTCCTTTCTTCTCTTTTGGATGGCAGTGGTTACAACCAAAACCAGAACATTTCTAATAGTTTGCTATCAACCAGAAAAAGGAATGGTAGGAGCTAGAGAGTCTGCCTTTGCCTTTCTTGGGAGAAGGGGTAAGAAGGAAAAAAAAAAAAAGGGGAACAAAAAGACTGGTTATGAGAAAGGAATTAACAGAAAATACAGACTATTAAACTTTAAATTGAGCTGGATGGAACATAATTTCTGCTGACTTCAGGGAACTGCCTCAAGTTACTGGAACTTCTGACCCTATTTCCTTGCTAAGGATCCTTCAATAGATCTACAGAAAGAGACATAGATAAGAAAATGAATAGTAAAAAATAATTTAAATGGCTCCTCTTGATTTCTGTGACCCTTTATACTGACGATGCACATTTACTAAATATTTTAACTTCTGTGCTATCAAAGAAAAAATAGTTTAAAAAAATAGTGGCTTAGGCTTAGAGCTATGTATCTTTTACAAAACACTCAAGAAACTGGCACTTTCATTCATAAAGACCTGGGAAAGTAGTCAAGTAAGCTTGGATTCTAGCATGAATTTATGGAACCTCCTAACTTAATCTCTGAATCATTATTGGTTTTTAGTGCCAATCAGCATGCATCTGATATTTGTGTTTATTTTCTTTAATTATCTTTAATTATGAAGCCACAGAGTTAGTTTTTTGCTTACAGAAAAATCATAGAATCTTATAAAGTTTTGGGATGAAAGGGGGTCTTCTAAATCATATTGTGTAATAAATGGGCAGGAGATTATTGTCCTTTAAAATTCCTTTATTTAGAGAGATCAGCTCAGGTGGGGACCTGGCAGGCTGTGCACACACCACCGCTGCTTCCCGGAGAGACGCCGAGGAGGAGGAAATGCAGCTTTGTCTGCTTCATGTGCAGGCAGAGCCAGGGGATCCGTCCTCACAGGAGCGGCAGGATTCTTCCCCTTCTTACAGTCTGCGCTATGGTCTAGGGTCCTCATGCTATTTGAGGTCTCTGTTGGTTAGAGTGACAGATTAAAAGCATCTCACTAGGTACTAGAGTTAGTTGCTCACCCTTCTGCAAGCATCTTGGTCCATAATTTTGTGAAGGCTCATTGTTCTAGGGGATTGTAACATGGTTTCTGAGGAGTGCCTGCATTTGCGTACTTTTTCTGATGTCATCTCCTCCTCACAGGCCCACACGCCATTTTCCAGGAAACAGCAGCTGGCAGCACAGTGAAACCGAACCTAACACAGAAGGATTTCTAACAAGGAATGAACACGGGTAAGCGGTTAGCAGTTTTAACAACATTCTAATGGGGGATAATTCTATAACAAGGTTAGCATAACTTTATAACCCTTCTTTTTATAACATCTAACGTCAACACCCTTGCCATGGACAGGGATACCTTTGATTAGACCATGTTTCTCAAGCCATCCTGACTGGCCTTGGCATCCATAGCTATTCTGAGATTCCTGTTCCAGTACCTCACCACCCTTACAGTGAAGAATTTCTTCCCAATATCTAATCTAAACTTGTTCTTTTTCAGTTTAAAGCCATTCCTCCTTGTCCTATCACTACATGTCCTGGTTAAAAGTCCCTCTCCATCTTTCATGTACATCCCCTTCAGGTACTGGAAGGCTGCAGTGTGGTCCTCCTGGACCCTTTCTTTCTCCAAGCTGAACAGCCCCAACTCTCTCAGCCTGTCTTGACAGAAGTGCTTCTGCTATCCGGTCATCTTCATGACCCTCCTCTGGACTCATTCCAACAAGTCCACATCCACCATATGCTGGATGCAGCATTCCAGGTGAGGTCCTACACAAGAGGAGTAGGGGCAGGGATAATAACCTCCCTTGCCCTGTTGACTGCACTTCTTTTGATGGAGCCCAGGATAAGGTTGGCTTTCTGGACTGTGTGTGCACATGCCTGGTTCAACCTCTCACCCACCAGCGCCTCCTACTCACTGGGGCTTCTCTTGATTCACCTGGATCCATTCTCTGTGCTTGTGCTTCAAATTACCCTCAGGTGTAGCATGTTGGACTTGACCTTGCAAAAATTGATGATGTTTTCACAGGCACCCCTCTCAAGCCTGTCAAAGTCCTTCTGGATGACATTTCTCCTTTCCAGTGTGTCAGCTGCACCAGTTTGGTGCTTAGCAAGTGTGCTGAGGGGCTGTTGGTCCTACTGTCTGTGTCACCACCAAAGATGTCAAACAGATGTAAAACAGGCAGTAAAGCAGTAGTGGGCCCAGATAATAATTCTACTAGGCCTCTGTGCAAACTGCATTGCATCATTCTTTTTGGATGTCTTTGCAAAGCTCTGATGGGAATTCCAATAACAGAATTAACAGAAATCTGCAATATATCCAAACTTTTAATGGGATTTTGCCTTAGTTTCTGGTGAGGGAAAAGAGATCCCTAAAATAAATTTGCTGGCACATTATTCAGTCTCCCTACAGTAAGTCTTAACTATCATGTGCTGTTGCTGCAAATCCAAAGATGCAGATTTTGGCTCCTCTGAAACAGTATCTTGTGGTGCATCTAGAGTTTTTTGCCTTGGTTTGTGGAAGGAACAGATTTATGAAAATATGCAACTCTCACACTGAAAAACACGCCAGGTGATGTGGCAATATTTTTTGATTATGAAAACACCTGCTCTCACTCAAAAAGCTTATCTGGGCTGTTGACTCATTTCAGTGAAACCTGATCTTTTTTTTAAAAAATTCAAATCTTCATTTCAATTTTCTTTTCTTTCTTGCAAAACTTAGGGGTAGATTAGTTCTGAAACTTTTCTATGCTTCATTGTCAAAAATCTGTTATCTCTGTTATTAAAAGTTAATCTGTTTTCAATTTAAACATTTTTTAAGGAAAAGCTTTTTTTTTTTTTTAATCCCAAACCAATCCTTTTCCTGTGAAATTTTTGTTCAGCAAACAGAAAAACGTTATTTTTAAAGTATATGGCAGCTCAACCCAGCAACTACAAACATAAGCTTAGAAAATAGCAAGGAAATGTGCATGCCTTTTGTAACATCAAGACCTCTTAACACCCACAAAAAAGATCAGCTAAAAGTCATGCTAGGTGGTTCCTTAATTGAATTCAACTAGCCTGAATAGGTAGCCTGAATAGCTTTCTGAAACTGCCATTGGTATTCACTCCAAATTTGGTGAATTGTTCTTTGGTTTTAGGGAGGTCACCTGCTGTATCTTACTGCAAGTAAAATGATGTTGTTTCTGTACATTCATATAACCTTAAAAATCTATAAGAATATGCAGCCCACAATATAAATGTAGAATTAGACTGGGCATTGTTAGGGGACTTCTATTCTTTGGTAAAACCTATTCCCTCAAATAAAAGCACTTGATAGGGCATCTTTTTCTCTGAGATCTGGTGACAGGTAAATAATATCTCTTAGCTGATCCTATTTGCTTGCAGTGTTACTCAGGGTTACCTTTCAAAATCAAGTGACTCTTCTCCTGCTATCCCCTCACACAGAGATATCAGATAAAGATAAGTAATTTATTTTTCATTCATATAGCAAATATTGTTAAAGAAAAGGGATGTTTATTACATTCAAAAATCAAATGCATTGTCCTTATCCCACTCAAGAAGCCAGGAACACAGACCTGTGCTTTTAGTAGAGAGGAAGAGTATGTTTGCCATGCAGCAGGATTCTTTAATGCACTTAAAGTCACACAAAATACAAATGCAGAAAGGCTTTTTTTTCATTCTCCTGTCCCTTTACCCCTTCCTCCCTTCCTGCTTTGTTTTCCCTTCTCCTCCTGCCTTTATCTGTCCCTCCTGCCCTCCCATCTTACCCCCTTTCCTCCTGCTTTGAAAGTCTATTAGGACATTTTGTTCAAAAAGCTCAGGTTGTCCAAACATGAATACTGACCCCTTCTTTGCCTTATTTCCTATTTTAATTGACTGTCAAAGGTCATATATTGCTATTAGAGCAAGACATGAGTGGCAGCATGGGTCAGGGATTCTGTGGCTTTTTATTACATCCATAAAACCAAAATTGAATTATAATTTCACCTGCTTAAACCCCAATTTTTCCAAGTTGTGATAGACACTGACCTTAGTGTCTGACTGCTATTGACTGTGTAAACTGAAGCCAACCTAATTCTGCTTACTAAACAATAAATGAGCTCTTTTTGACCAGGATGGGAAATACAACATACACACAGAAGATTCAAGCAAACAGACTAATTAAGGTGACATAAAATGATAAAATAATGCCTCACTGGAGAGGTCAAACCCTTTCTTTGACTGGTATTCTTCTACCAATTTTCAATTTCTTCATTTTGGTAGAACATCCTATATCCATCTCCAAATGTAAGAGAAACATGCAGTAAATCTTAACTCTTGAAGAAGTCCCATCTATGCCACTTGAAATGTTTGTGATCTCAAGAGGTGCAGGTTGGTTTTTTTTTGGTTTTTTTTTTTTTTTTTTTTTTGTGTGTACAGGAAAAAGTGCATAAAGTGCATAAAGGCTATATAACACAAAAAGTGAGTACTTGATATTAAGTTGTTAAAATGCTTATATCCTTTTATCATTAATATCTAACTTGGGTTTTGCAAACAGCTTCATGTACTGCTTAGATCAGCCGAGATCAGTCCTTTTACCTGGTCTTTGATCCAGGTCCACAATGAGGAAATTTCAAAATGTAGTTATTTGCTAGTTTATATATTGAAGATTATTTAAATATATATATGAGGTAGCTGGTTTAAATCTATTTAATTCTAAATTATTTGATAATTACTATAAGAAAACTTCAGAAGGTACTGAGACTTTTGAACATTTGACTTAGGGCTCTGAGAGACACCCACAGAAAACTATGTCTAGTAAAATAATCCATTTGTTATACAAATTATCCTGAAGCTTGAGAAAATTTCAAAGACTGTTATGAATTACAAATTTTTACTTGTTCTACCCAGAAGTATTTACCAATCCCTAAAGAATATGTTTGACCAGATTGTAGGTTTTAAACCAGATTATGCAAAATAATATGCAACATCTGTAAACTTTGCCGTAGCAACAGTGAGAAACTCCTGTGGGTCAGAAAGGAGGACAGCCATCTTTCATTTCCCACTGATATCAGTGTCCATGGAAACCTCTTTTAATAATATCTGCATCAGGCTGAGAAAACAGGTAAGCTCTCTTCTTAAAGAGGTGCATTAAAATAAAAATTCTTTGCAAGGTCAAGCCTTAAGGAAGAACTCATCACTGGAGAGTGATGTAAATCCTCAGTTTCTTTGGTAAGAATTCAGAGAATCACATTATCATTCTTGAACATGGACAGAAGAAAGTAAAGCCTAAGATGTTACACCGCTGAGAACTCACTTCCTTCATTAGGAGAGTATACAGAGGATGTGATTACATGAACTGAGAGTTTAATTATGAGCAGAAAGCCCATGTACTGTATGTTAGAAAAAAAAGGCTGAACTGCAGGAATGCCATATGGCAAGTGCCCATAAACTAAGAATATGTGCACAGGAATATTATTCACATGGTAGCATTTTAAAATATCTGTAAACCCAGCACTTTATGGATAAGTGGTTTGGAGGAAACAGTTATTCCACCCTCTCCCACCTGGGCTATTCGAGTCAGAAACAGAAGTTATTCTCTTTTTAAAGCATCATTGTGGCAAGCCATCCTTATCTCCCACCTTTGATTTCCATAACAATTCTCACAACAAAGTAGCACATACATGATTTTGAGTTCCAAAGTTTACAAATTTGTTGTTTTAATTCACAAATAAAAACTGTCACACCATGTGGTTCAATTAGGAAACAGTTTTGATTATTTTAAACCCTAAATATTATATAAAATCAAAGAAAAAAAACCCAAACCCAGATTAAAACCCCACAAACAAAAATAAGAGCCCAGAAAAAAAAAAAAAAAAGAAAAAAAAAAGCCAAAACAAACCAACCAACCAACCCAAAGCAACAACAAAAACCACACACACACACAAACACACACACACACACAAAACCAAACCAAACAAAAGAAAAAAAAACCAAAAACCAAACAAACAACAACAAAAAAATCCCCATTCCACCAACCTTAAAATTCAAAGCAGTATCACAATTGAAGAGACTTTAAATTAAATGTCTAGGTTTCGGACTATAACCCATAATGTAAATTTTTATTATATTACAATAAGAAAAGTTATCTTCTACAGAAGTTACTACAATTGCATAATGTGGCTATGAATGTGGCATTGTGCTAAAACTTTCCCTTTCTTTCTAAGATACACTTACATGATTGATCTCAATCTCTTTTCTCTCTGAAAGAAGAAAAAAGAGAATTCTCCTAATGGTTCAATAGTTTGTGGAAAAGGATGAAATACTTAGATTGTACAGTCCATACATAGCCTGCCAGGGAAGAAACTTGAGTTCTAATTGATAAAGGAATCAAACTATCAGAAAGATCTTGTGGTTTAAATTATAAAGATTTCTATACACGATTAGAAGACAAGCCCATTATATGTTCTAAGGAAACTTAACAAGTGCAAATTAGATCTTCCTTGTTAAACCAGGATCACCATAAGCTGTAGTAAATTTAACAAAAAGTGAAGTTACTGCAAGGAAATTTTAAAATACGCTTTCTTTCTAAATGCATATATAACCAGAATATTTAAAATCTCTGGATCACCCAGAACAATTCAGGGCAGCAGGGACCTCACCTACTCCAATACCCTGCTCAAAACAGGGCTCATTCAGAGACTTGTCAAGTTAAGTCTTAAACATTTCCAGTATGGGACATCTACAACCTCTCTGGATAACTTGTTTCAGTGTTTTACTGCACTCATGGTACTTTTGGTTTATCTTACCAGGCTTTCCCAGGTTCCAAATTTTGAGGCTGGAGCTACCAGAAAACTGTATTGTTTGTGAATGGCTGTACTGTTCTTTCTTAATATGTCAGCACTGATATTTTATAAGTGGACAGAAATTTTAGTGTTTATTGAGCTCACTGGTAAAAATCAAAGGAAAAAAAATATCTCCACTGACCCTTAAAACAAGTATAAGAAATTGATATTTCAAAAAACCATAGTAAAAATAAAACCCTTTTTCTGCTTTGTTATCTATTTCTAGTTCCTAAAACCTGACTGGTTTGGTAGAACATGTGTTGGTCACGGCCAGTATCTGCTAATACCAACTCTGAGCAAGAGTATAAGCCTTTGAGGTCACACTCTTGGAACAGCTAGAGTGAAGGTTGTTGGGAGGAGGTCCTGATTCTGGACAGAATCTAGCTTTGAGGAATAATCTGGATTTTTAGAATGAAGCACAAGTTTCTTTTCCTTACTTTCATAAATAAGTGGTGAAAAACCAAGATTTTGAGATCCAAGAAAGTATGAATAAATTAACACCATATAAATATATATATTTCAGACACAGATATTCTGGAAAGTTGTGTCAGATATAGGCATGTGTATGTGAGCAGTGCACTTACATATAGGAGGGTAGTATGGAAACATGACACACATTTTGTAGATGGTCCTTCTTTGCCTTTTACCTATGCTCTAGACTAAATTTAGCACTTATGGCTAGAGATCCATCTGTTTCTTGCAACATTGGGTATTGTTACAGAAAATACAACTCTTGTTAAGTAGCTATTAAAGAGTGCTTTTGCATTATATATATCTTTACATTTAATCTCTGTTAGCCTCTAGATGTTCCCTGAAAAGTGCTAGATGGTTCTTAATCTCTGGTTATGGTTCATTGCCATTGCAAAATGGCTCTGTTTCATATGTGACTCCTAAGAAGCTGCTCAAAACTACATTTTTGTTTAACAATCCAGTATGTCTCCAGGAACCACTTTTGCTGCTGCAGAAAGCTCTAACAGAGCTTCAAGACAGAGCTTCAATACAGAACTAATGCTCAAATGACGATCAGTTTTGTTCAGAAATGCGTAACAGCCTGTTTGATGCGGCTTTCTATGGTGTAGAGACCAGGAAGCACTGCAACATCCTGAAATAGTGTTTATTGAAACCTTATGTTTTGCATCAGTGAGAAAACTACTTTCATATGCACCACAGTGCAAACAAGTTCTCTGTTGTCCTCTGGGGTTTTGCTACATGTGTGGGAGCAAAGGTCCTTAATTCATGCACCTGAGAAAGATGCATAGATGCAGTGAGCATATGATTCTCTCCAGTGAATTGTCTCTCCATCACTCTGTCACTCAGCTGCCCCCTTTTCCAGATGTATTCCTATTGCCTTTTACTTTCTCACAGGCCAGGTCCACCCTTTCACTGAAGAGCTAACACATTCCATCTTTTTGTGTATATTTCTGTTGAAGCACTAAGAGATGGGACTCAAAGGATGATTTAGATCTTTCTGGGTTTCATGCTGATGGGTTTTTGGTCTGTGGGCTGGTTTGGATTTTTGTTCAACTACACAAAGAAATATTATATGGGTTTTGACTGATTAATATCTTCTCTACCTCAGGATCACAACAGGAAAACATGTCCTCTCTTGCATCTTTACATTTCTATTTGTTTGTTCTCTTGCGTGCCATTTTGGTGTCTTGAGACCTTCTCAACAGGCCTCTTCCTTCCTTACAAGACCTCCTATGCTCAAACTCCTATTTCCATTTCCTTATCTTAATTCTTGTGGGATGTCTGAAGAGTTATTTTCAAGAAGCATTCTTTAAAGGTTTTTTTTTTTTTTGAAGAATATCAATGCATAATCCAATATTAAAAAAAATTACTTTACTTGCAACACTTTAGAGATTCAGAAATAAGGCTTATAATACTGGGCTGAAAACTTGATTTTGTATGACTACAAAAATAATCACTGCCAATATTTCAGAGTATTATTACTGCTTCTGATTTTTGTGTATCAAATGAAAATATTTGAGTTGCTGCAAATGAAAATATTTGCATTAGCAGTTAATCTGCAAGCATGATAAAATTAATATTTGCTTCTAAGATTATTTTTGTGTTAATTTTAAAATTAAAATTAGAATCTATGAACAAAAAAATTAGAAAAACTGAGACTAAGACTGGTTTCTTAAAGCTTTTTTGCTGCTTTTATAAATTTGACTTTTATAAATTTTTCCTTGGGGAATTGTACATTTCAGCCACATGAATGAATGAAGAGAAGTTATTCTACTTTGACCAGAAGGATTTTACCTCTGAGGACCTCCCTGCGCTTGGCTGATCACATATTCTTTTGAATATATGAATGCCAATATTAGGTTGTTATTGGAAGATGCTCAGTCTCTGGAAGGTACCCAGATGAACATAAAGTCACAAACTGCTGGACATATCAATTCAATGAAGATTTCATACTGTAATAAAAAGCATTTTGGCAATTTTGCTGTCAGAACTATTGTGAGATATCTTCACACAGCAAATAGTGAAAATGCTGTAAACAAACAAACAAAAAAATCTGATGTTTTCTTGCAGCAAAGTCCTGTGCAGAAAAGTGAGGGATGTATAAGGAGATAGTGAAGATATGTAAGCAGAAATCAGAGGAGCCTGTTGTCCACTTACAGGTATTACAAGAATGCATTGTATCACAACTCATACACTGTTGCCTTTATTCTGATGTGCCTCCTATAAGCTCAGAGCCTTCTAGTGACAGGAGCATCTCTCACACAGGACTTCTTGACTTTTGATACTACTGGAGCATAAAACAAAGGTGTGACTTATTAAAGAATGATTCTTCTCTACTTACCCCATTTTGTAAGTTCCCAAAGTACCTTGAGGTGTTTTCATGTCTGAGGAGAACAAGGGAAATAGGGAAGCTGTAACTCCAGACTGATGCACAGGTCCAGTTCAGTAAAGTAAATCCAGTGCCAATCACAGACTGTGGAAACAGCTGTTGGGATGACCAGCAGGTGAGCACTGAGAAAAGGGTTCACAGCAATGAGCAGGAGAGCTGATGTGACTGAGGAGCAGCTGAGCCTACTCTTGACAGTTCACCTTCAGCCATATTCCCTGGCCCAGCTGCTGGAAAATCACAGAGATTACAAAAGGCTATTGTCACCTCCTGCCTTGGGTCCAGGTCTGTATTTGGCAGTTCTTTGGTTTTTCCAGAAAGAAAATGGTAATCTGAAATTGATGAAGTTAGAGGGGATGTTGTTGGGTGAGTTGGCCATGACCTGCAGTGATGCTGGGATTATGGGCAGAAGAGCTCTGTCATGTGAGCTGATGTAGCTGGAGAAATTTTCATAAATCTCACGACCATTATAATGACAAAAAAATTCCTTTACTGAATTTTTAATTGTTGATGTGCTTTTTATTGCTTTTGGTATTTTTCCATTACAGTTTATATTTGTGTTAAAGCGCATTTTTACACAGTGGTATCAGTACCCTTGGTATCAGCTGAAATGGAAATTAAAAGAAAAAGTCCTTTCATTCCACTGGAAACATGGTAGGGCATCATTAATTTATTTTAATGTCAGGTAGATTGATTGCAGAATACTGATTTTTACCAGCCCACAAGCAAGAGGAAAAACACAATAAAAAAGAGTCAAGGATAATGTATAATTAAAGGCACTTTTTTGGCTTAGTTGAAAAATGTAATTTGATTTAAATTATTTATGATAGTACTGCAAATAATAGATTTATAAGCACTCCATAGTGTGATTTGTGAAATAGAGCTATACATTGCATTTGAAACCAATTGTACTAAATGTGATACTTAATGGACACATAGTGTCATATATGTACCACTGCATTAAAAAATTGCCTGTAGAATGTTGCCGTATTCTGTGTAGAGTTTAAATTTCTGTTTTCCTTTCCATATTTTAAAATTTTCACACAACATTTCTGCCATACTCTAGCATTATTTTTGCTCTCCTTTGTTTTGCATACCTTGAAACTTAGATTGAATTCACAAAAGAGCCTTTTTTAAGGCTCTTTACCAATGAGGCGAAGTCACTTTGGAGTACATTTGCCATCTGCTTTAGCTATTTCTAGGTCACTAAAGAGTCTTCAACTTCTTACTTTTTTTTTCATCAGGTGTAATGGCAAGAGCAACTAATTAATGTGAATTAAAAATCTGTCAAATAGCATGAATAATATACAGCATACAAAAGCAGTTTTCTCACTGATGCAAACAAATATACAATGAATAATATACAGCATTATAAGTGCAAACACCAAATTTGCATTTATGCCAGATAAACTAGGAGGTGCCTTGTACTTTAAAAACTGTAAGTATATAGGTGTAAGTAATATAAATACAAAAAAGAAAGATTCCAATGGCCAGTGAGAAACTATGTGTCAATGATAATAAACTAGGGAAATAGTTTCATTCTAGGCAGCATACTTGTGTAAGTTAACACTCATTAAATCACTGCTCCATACCATGGAATCTTACAGTTTTTGCTCTTTTTTAATCTTCTTCCACTTACTTTGAGCCACAAATGTTTCTTTTTTCCTTGGGTATAATCTGGGGAATCCCACATTTTGTTCAGAATTACTGTTTTAAAAGAATAGGAAACATACTAATAAGAGCATTTTTTTTCTTCCTCTAATGTAATGAAAGCCTAAAATATGTTAACTTTTTTTTTTTTTTTTGCACATGAGAAGTAGATATACGAAAATAATTCTACAGTTTCTAGTTCCAGTTGTTTATGAAACAGGTACTAGGACCTCTAACAGTCTAAAGACAATTTATGATAGGGCAGCTGGGAGATAGGGGGGGTCTATTTATTTGCCTATAGGACCCTAAATTGCAGTCATTACCAAAACAAAACTGTTCACTTTTTTATTTTCCTGTGGTATTTTTAAATAGTACTGTATAGTTTTATAGTTTTGTATAGTTTTATGAGTGCTTTATGGTGAATTAATAAAAGTGGAGTTCTTAGAAATTATTTGAATGCAAATCTCTTGTACAAATCTAGGTATGACTGACCACTAAACAGAAATGTTATGTTTTACAGAAATGATACTGCAGTTGTTGACTTTCAGTGATATTTTCACATCTAAAAGTGCTACTGATTGAGATCTGTGGGGACACAAATAAGTTACTTGGAAGTCAGTAGGGAACATAGGGAACACAGTATTCCCAAGAATTGACTAAATGAAAAACAATTTTTTTGCTCAGCTATTCTTTAGACATCTAGTGAGACCAAAGTGCTTTTCAAATTAATAAAAAATAATAATGGAAAACTGCACATTTGTCATTTAAAAATTATGTTCTAGTGGAAATTATTATAGGAGGGTTTTTTTATCTTTCCTGAAAAAACCAAAAAATATTCTCTAAAGTGTTTTGATAAAAATTCTATTCTGGGAAAATCAAACACAGGAATCTGGGGACAAAGTATGGTGTATTGTATGTTGCACATACAATAATGTATGGTGTAATAAATTTAATAAAAAGGAAATCCAGACCATCTGACTGATTTGTGTCCTTGATCTATATTATAAAAATTTCACAGATGTTCACTGCACCATACATAGAACCAAAATAACTCCCAATGTGCTTTTGTACCTCCCTCAAAGTAGAGGCAAAGCCACCTTTATTGCTAATCAACACATGTAAGACTTGGAAATAGTAAAGAAATCTGCTAAATCAAACACTTAGCTAGAGAATAGGCAAAGACAAAGAGAAAACAAAGACAAAGAATCCAATTATTTCATATTTGTTTTGCTAAATGGTTTTTCTCTCAAGGACTGTGGAGAAGTCCTTGAAGAAGGACCTGGGCAGACAGGTGAGTTGTCTGGGGTGGGCAGCAAGCAGGCCTGGAGATAGGACTGGCAGCTGGAAACCAAGGTCTGCCTGCACCATCTGTGTTCACCAGCACTGCTGGAAACTTAATAGGAAAACCTTCTCACTAAATCTGACCAACACAGAGCTTTGCTTATACACTCAGCTCCTTCTTTATTACCCCACTGTTCAGACTCTAGCTCTTATATTTTTGGGAGTCACTGAAAATGACTAAATGAGGGAGAGGAGGTCTTGTGAAAGTGGTGCAGTGTTAAAGATAGACAGTAGGGCGCTATTTTCCTTTAAAAAATGAGTGCTTATCAATATGCAAATATCTTAGAGGCATACCTTGTCCTATTTATCTCTGGGAAAAAATAAAATACAAATTTAGATAAATTAAATACTTTTAGAATTATTTTAACTAGTGTTAGAGATACGTGCATAAGGAAATAATAAGATGTCATAGATACATGGCTATTCTTAGATCTGTACCAAAACCTCACTTTTGTTGTGTTTTTTTTTTTTCTCTCAGTCTATATTTCTTAGCCTCCAGGATATGCAGATGTTTCTGCATCAACATAACAAGGAATACAATTTTTGCAAACTACATCAGCAGACTATTCTTTACATAAAGACTGTTATAGTTGTGTACTAGCATTTAACTTTTTCTTTATGCATATTTTCCCAAAATAGTTCTTCTAGTCACACCACACTCCCAGCAGAATTTCTTAATGCTGTAACTGAAATTGCTGGTAAGTTATGGTTTCATTTGTCTCTCTCTATTTTGGAGTTCCTGATGTCCTTGAAGGGTAACCAGATGGGTCATCTCACAGAATGTAAAGAAAAAAATTTATAGGTGTCACAGTGTATACTAAAATATGTTTGTTTATTATTGTGCCATTTTGCCGGTACTAATAATGCATTTCCCATAAATCTGTGGCTTGAAAGCTATGCCTTGCACCACGTATTGTGTGGACTAAAACTATTTGTGCTTGACATTGGAGGCAGAAGAGGCTGATTATTTTATAGGGTCAGGACTTATATTATTCAAACTGCTACTTGAATGTAGTTTTTTCTCTGTGGGTTAGTAAGAAATACAGGTGAATACAGCAGGGCTTAAATAAAGCCATTGGAAAGAAATTATGTCAATATATATAACATGCTTAGCACTATACAGCTTCTCCCACTGGGAAATATTTGGCTACATAAAATATATGTTATAGCTTTTACATGGCTCTATTGCAGTGAAACACTAATTTTATTTTTAGCTATAATGCTGTGATTGAAGGTGATGTCAAAAAGAATGGCTTAATGCCCAGTATTAGATGTTTATTTAAATACTTTGCTATACTGGGGAACAGTGTCCCTGAGATATTCTGCAGAGCTTCTGAATCCCAAAACAGCCCTAAATAAATCTACTCTGTCACTAAGAAAATTTTTAATACAGTATACTCTGTAGCGTTAGACTTGACATTTTTATATATGCATTATTGCTGAGATGTAGTTGCTGTGGGAGGTCCAATTTAGAATTTTCCAACATTTGCACATTCAAAAATCCCTGTCATAGCATTACACTAATATGTTTACAGTAACATTTCCTTATTTTATTTATATAAGTGCTGTATTATATATCCCTTTATAGAGGTCTATAAAAAGTATCTAATTAACCCTATCCACATTACCCAGTTATTTGGGTTTTTATCATGAGGGATGAATGTCACCTTTAATGATAATATGCCTCATTAAATTGTTTAATTTGCATTTATTGATGTTCTTATTTAATTCATTTTGGAATAAAAGTTTAAAAAACCCAACAATATTTGCTCATAACAATACTTCTAAGCAAAATGTTAAAGTAGTTAATATCTTTTCAGAATTTACTTGATCAGATAAGTAGATTCTTTTTACTCTGCATACTGAGGAAATGGGGCTGTTCAGATTTAACAGAAACAAATCTGTACCCATCACATAGAATAACTTTCAGACATATGGCATAGTGCATAAATAATTGATTTCATCAGGGCTTATGTCACAAACAGTTAAGGTTCATTGGGCTTGAACAAACAGATGTACATGAAAATAAATGGTATTTCATTAATAGGTGCATTTTTTCATATCCCGCTGACACTGCCATTGACTTTCTTACAGAGAAATTAGATCAATCAGGGGATTAGATGTTTGATGAACTCGAAGCATTTGAATTTTGTCACGAACAGACCTCTATCAAGAGTGGCAATCAGTAGCAGAGAACAGAATGAATGTCCTTGAAAAATAGTGGTGCTGACTAATAATCATAGCACTACAAGACCTTCTGGGGCTGACAGCAGTCTTCCTCTGGTGGAGTCTTTCCTCATCAGCCTGCTTTGCTTGATGCCTGCTTTGGTACATGCTTAAGAGTTGTCCCAAGTGCTGACATAGCTCTGAGGCTTCACAGTGTGCATGTTCCTTCACCAAGACAAAACTGGGAAGAGTCTGGAATGGTGGAGGAAAAAGAAAGGAAGATTCAGCACAGAGAGGAGAAAACACTGTGACCAAAAACTTCTGCAGAAATCCTCTTCCTGCTTGTTTGACTTGTGGTCTGAACAGCAAGACCATCATTATCTCTGTACTGTCTCCTAAAATGATTTATGTTCTCAAAGAAGAAATGCCTGGCAGTAGGCATTCGTCCCTTGCTGCCCTTTTCACCTGCAACACATACTGGCGTATGTAATTTATATTGTTCCTGCCTTCTTGATTGCTGTTGTTTAATCCTTGCAGCTGAAACTTGTGAGACTTCATTGCCATCTCCATTTGTGGCCTGGGAGCAAGCACACAGCTTTGTCTGTGGACACAGTCAAAGCCCAGATGCTGCCCTTTGTCATGGCAATGCAGGGCTCTAGACTGGGCAAGCTGGGAAGGAAAACCCACCTTTTTCTCAGGAATAGGTGCAAGCCTACCAGTCTGGGTATCTCACAGTGTTGAGCTTTAAGTCAGAGAAATTCAGACATGGAAATACATGTCTGTTATTTATTAGAAAAGTGGATATACGAAAGTTGTAGGGTCCGAGTTGTACTCACATCCAGTATAAAAAATTAACATTTTTCAATTTTATTTCTGTGTCATTTTTTTCTCCTTTTGCCCAAAGAGGATATTTCAAAATATTTATAAAACATGTACAATTAGAGAATAAGCTTATATTTTGGGGCAAAGTAACCTGCTTAATAAATTCTCGACAGACAGACTTTTAGCTAAAACTTTCAAATTCCACAAGCAACATATTCTGATTAATCTTGAATATGATAAAAATAATTGTATGTAAGATGAAGTTCATAACATACAACTATTTCTATCATTTAACCTGCTGTCAAAATGTCAATAGTATATGTTGAAAAAAACAGAAGAAATAATCTCTAAGTTCAGCCTTTCTATATGAAATTGAAATTTTCAAGGGCTACATTCTTAAAAAGGAAAATTATTTATAAGAGCTTTTAAAATAAAACTGGCTAGGATTTGAATGACTCTAAATGTTTTTTCTTCCCAGAATACTGGTTGCAGAAACAATACCTGTTATCATTTGAAGTATGTATTTATGTCATATAGTTCCACATAAGTTATTTAACTTAACAGTAATGGACATAGAAGATTTTGGCTTCAATCCTGTGTGAATTAATAAAATCAGGAAAACATGGAATGCTTTATATTAGAAATGACATTAAAAATTATATGTTTCCAGCTCCCCTGTTGTGGGCAGGGACACCTTCAACTAGACCAGGTTTTTCAGAGCCCAAATCCAATCTGACCTTGAACACTTTCAGGGATGTGGCATCCAGAGCTTCTCTGGGCAACCTGTACCAGCAGATTTCTGGGTAATTGAAGACCCCCAACAGGACAAGGGCCTGCAAGCACAATGCCTCCTGTAGCTGAAGCAGGAAGTTCATCACCAGCAAATGGGCATTAAGTAAGGCAGTGTGTCAAATAGCAGGAAATCACAGAGTGTGGAGCCCTCTTCTTTTTGCAGTCACAGCAGGACAGAGCCATAGAGATAGACAAGGACCTTGAATCTTGTGCCATTAGGATTCGAACATGGCTGAGGATGGAGATTCTGCAAGCTTTCCTGAGCCTCCCTCATTGCTCTCTACCCACTGCAGCCCCCTCATGAGGCTGTGTACAAGAGCAGAATCCCCCATCTCTGTCCTTGTCCTCATGTGCATCACCTACTAATCCCTGGGCTGAACCAGGCCAGCACCCTCCACCTTCTCTTTTACATCCTCTGCTCTGGCTCTAGCTATTGTGAAGACCTTCCAGCAGACTATATCCTGAGTGTCTGACTTTGTGTTGTGCCTGGATTCCAAACCTGGACCTGAGCTACCAGTATGGTCTCACTGATGCTGAGCAGCAGGTCAAGATAGAGTCATCCATCCTGCTGCTGTGAGTGAGCAAAGAGAGCCTACCTTTGCCATATTTCACTGCAAAGGATCCTTGCAGACTCTTTCTGCCTACCAGAACTCCTCAGTCTTGTATATAAGGTTCCTTTGGCTCTTTGTCAGAGCTTGTGTTGACATTTAACATTATTCTGCACATGCGGGACATTGCATTTGCGTCTACTGGTGATTGATTGTCATCAGCCAATTTCTTAGTCTTTGAGTTCCTCCTGAACACCTGCACTGCGCTTCATATTAATGCTGTCCCCTCAGCCCTATCCTTCCCACCACCAGTTTGATACCAGTTGTAAACTTGAAAGTGAAATCTGCCCTACAATCTAGGTTGTCTATAAAAATATTTTACAGTTTAACCACCAAGACCCTTGCTGGATGCCACTAGCTACTTAGAACCCCAGATTCCAGTCTGTTTTCTGTACAGTTTCTCATTTACTTAGCGAGTCATATTCTGCCAATTTGTCTACAATGTTGCTAGCACAAATCATGCTGTTTTCCTAAAGCCAAAGTGGGCACTATCCCTTGTCCACAGCACCAGTCATGTCATCACAAAAAGCAATCAGCTTGGTCAGGCAGAATTTGTCCCCAGCAGTTCTAGTCTGGTTATTCCCAGTTAACTTTTTGTGTTTCACATGCCTGAAGGAAGCTAGTTTCAGTTTTTATTGCTGAGTTAATACCCTGGTGATAACATCCTCTTGGAAGATGCAGACAGAACTTTGACAGAGGTTGTCCTGGAACCTAATTCCTTGCACTTCAGCAGCTGGGTCCCACTGGGGAAAATTAAGAACTGTCTTAAATAGCAATAATCCTTCAAATTTATTTATTATATACTAAATTATTCTCAGCAATTACCATACACTCTAATCTGTTGAGAGTACACTCTATGTGAGGCTTTACTCAGTGGCAGACCAAGGAAGTTAGGAAACATAATTTAGTAGTCTAACCTGATTTTTATTTCTGAGAAAATAAGAATTCAAAATAAGGTATTCAAATAATTCAGTACTGGAAGTTATCAAAAAAAAAAAAAAATCACTAAGGGAGTCCTAGCCAAATGAAGAGATAAATTTCTAGATCTTGAAGCTATAAATCCAAACTATTCTTGGGGTAGGAGACATGCATTGCCAGATTACACTTTATGCAATATTTACATGTAATGTTCTCTCAAGTCTCTCTAAAGGAATGTAGTAAAAAGCAATCAATAGAAAAAGTGAGAATAAAACATGCTGTTATTCTATGTAAAGACAAAGATCAACCCACAGATCAAGTCCTATAGGATTTATGAAATTCCTGAACTAAAATAAGACATTCTAATTTGAGATTTTATTCTTCTTCTAAAATCAATTTAATTGATAAGAGTTCCCATTTATTCCTTTGTGACTCCATGCTTGACTCCACACAGTATGTCATAAGTTGCTGAGTGACCTGTGGAGCTGAGCTGCCAATGTGCACTGGATATTTACACTCCAGTAGCTTTATTGTTCTTAAAATGGAGATGTTAAAGGCCATAATATCAGTTTAGCATTGAGGCTTTCTCACTCTTTTCCTTGGGATATCAAATTAATATGAGTATTTAACTTGGAATTCTTCTCACTGCTTTTTATCCATGGATCGCTCTGGAAAGCTTCTTTGCAAGAGCAGATGAGTAAAATATTTTTGTTTCCTAACTTTATTTAAGTAATGTGGTGACAGCACTGCACTACTCTCTTCCTGGTCAGGGCAGGCTCAAAAGCAGAGAAAGCTTAGAGTAAACCAATAATTTATGCTAAGAGCCATATAATCACACAAGAACAGAAACATTTTGTGATATAAAAAGAGCTGAAGGAGTTATCTAGTCCTACTCCCTGTATAAAGCAGGGCTAATGAGAACAGGTTGCTCAGAACCATGTACAGTTGAGGGTCAATCATCTCTACAGATAGAGACAGACATGACCTCTCTGAGCTACCTCCAGCTGATTTGCCACTGTTATCAAGAAAAAGTGTTCTTATCGTTAAACCAGAATTTCCTGTGTTCACAATTGTACTTGTTGATTCCTGTCCCTCCACTTTCAACATGACAGCAGTGAGTTCTCCTGTTCCCCTTTTCATCTCCAGGCCAAACAATCCCTGCAACCTCTATTTCCCTTACCCATCCTTTACTCTAGCTCAGACAATCTGAGTCCAAATCTGGACCCTGCATTCTCTGCGCACTTTCAGTGCTGCTGAAACTTTAAGCCACATAGTGAAGCATCCCATGAAATGTATGAAGTCACCAAAAAACATGTATTTTACACACAACCCTTAATTAGGCAAATCAGAATAACTATGGGAAAGGTTTGTCAGCCTAATAAAAGTCTTTGTGGTTCCTCTGTTATTTTTGAACGACAAAGATTAGGAACCATAAGTTTTGTCCACCTAGGGAACAGGAAGTACATGCCCGTCAACAAAAACTCTTATGTCATATCTCTGTAAGGTAAGGTTTAGTGAGGATTTTATATCTGTGTTACAGCTCCTCCTTTTAACAGATGCTAAATGACAGGGCTGCAATACAACCTTGATATCTGAGAGACTATGAAGATGCTTTATCGATCTGACTTTTAGTGTTCATGAAATATAAGTTGAGAATAAAAACTGAAACCTCTAACCCAAAGTTCACAGATGTAAGAAGCTGTATCCTAATATGTAAATAAAAAATATATATTTTAATAGGCTTGCTAGCATCTAGGTGTCAATTTTCCCCTTGCTGAATATAAAACTGACAGATATTTTAGATAGATCTACCAAAAGCAAAATAGTGTGTCCCAAGAAGAGAAGGATTCTCAGTTATTATATTTCCACTACAAAGACTGCGGAAATGAGTGGGCAGTATAAGTTTGCTGCATGAGCTTTGAAATTAAATCGACAGAACATTTCATTCATGGCAGAACATGTGTAGCTATATTACACAGAGACTCAGAGAGCATCATTTGTCAATTAATATACATTAGTAGATCTTGACTGTATATTTAGCTTCCCAGCCTCCTAACTCAGTGTTATGTATTCATTGAACCATTCCCTTTGTTACTTTTTTATTGAATATGCTCCACTCATCTCAACAGGGAGAAGACCTAAAGTTGTTTTGGAAGTAATGACAGAATTGTTCAATTTGCTTTCTCATTACAGTCAACAGTCAAGCTCCTCTAATACTAATAATCTAAAATGATGCAAAAGTCTTCACTGTCCACTCATCTGTTCTGTACCTATGTATGGGCCATCCACTGCAATATATAGAGGAATAAACAAATTTATTTTTCTGTTCCACTTCTGTGTGCCCAGAGGTAAATCACAGAAACCCAGCATATGTCCAGAGTACTGCTGCCCTTGACCTTTCTTTAGCGGCTCAGAGACTGATCCAACACTGGTAAAGTCATTAATGAATGAGATACTTTCATAAAAGACCTTATATTCTTTTCATCTTGCAATTTGTTAGCATGGATTTGTTTGAATGGAGATTTGATTATTCTTGGAGAAGTAAGTATACAGAAAGTAGACACTTAGGGAGTAAAGTTTTCTGTCAACCTGCTAACACAGAAAGACATGACTGTTACTACATTTAATTAATTTTTAACTTTGGTTACTGTTAACTGTTCTAGATACTTTAAACATCACAAGAAATAAACTGTCCTTTACTAGATAGTTTCAAAAGAGCTTCTTGGAAATGTGTGCCAAGACAGAACCAATATGCTGTCACGGAGACTCCAACAATGGAGGTATTGTGCTGGCCATGGAGCTGTTTTGGGCTGATGGGGTCAGGGTTAGCCTGGTTTTGGACACTTGAGATCATAATGCAAACCGTCTTTTCTCATCCACTGACCCTCCTCAAAACACGTTAGTCAAAAAGTACCAAAGACTTTGGGTACTGTATCCGATTTGTGCCTTTTAATCTGTGAATGGCACAGGGTTATATTTTTTGAGGATTCATTTATTTTAAGTTTACCTTCTTGTTACATCACTTAATTTTCCTATGTGATGATGAATATAGCTTTTGCTCTTTACCATGTCCTACTTTTCTACGTGTTTCTCTGTCTATTTCTGCAGTGTAGGCATACAATTATGCCTATTTTACATCTTTTACATCTGCCCAATGTAAGGGAAGTAACACTTTATAAATTAATGGATTTTCTTAAAACTAAAATGTAGTCTTGTTAACTAGATCATATATTTCCCCCCTATAATTTAAACAAGGACATGCAGAATGTATTTAATGTATATATCATTCACACATTAAATGACTAAAGAGTTCAAAAATCTATTTCTTATTTTCCTCACATACCTCTTTGGTTTAATTAAAAAAAATTGATTAAGTATAAGTCTTACCAAAGATAAAGTACTGAGTCAGAATAAGGAATTCCCTCTGCACGATTATACAAAATGCAATACCATTAGGTTTGGTTTCTTTCTGCTTTAATTTAGTTTATTCCCTTAGGAGAGATCCATTCACCATATTCTATTTAGCTGTAACACACTATAATAAATTTCTTCCAAAAAAATAAAGGTTTAAATGTTGAAGACATATCATAAGCTTCCTATTTACCACCTTAACTTCTTAACAACTTTATTATTTTGGTTCCATTGGAACTTGTAAGGGGAAAATGAGATCTCTGGAAATGTTCCTGGTTTCAACCTTAGTCAAAGATTTTGCTTATTCATTGAGGCACAAACCTAATCCTTCTGAAATCACAGGGCCTACTCCCCAGGGCTGCCCCCAGCCCTAGTGGTGCCATTGCTGGGACTTTGCCTGCCCAGGGCAGGTCTGCACCAGGCTCTTGCCCTAAGCACACACAGACCTGTTGCCTTCCCTCTCCCCATGTCCTAGTCCATCTGCGCTTGTGCACATTGGCTGTAACTTTCAGAGCAATTTCCAGATAATAGTCATCCAAGCCTGAGGGAGTGCAATTACATCTAGGCGGAAAAAAGATGCTCCTGCTGCTCAGTAAGCCTATATTGGGCAGGGAATATGAGCAAAGTGACCACTCTTGGTTTTCTACATGCAAGAAACTTGTACTGAAAGTCCCACTTCTGATTTCGTCTGTGTGATATAATACTCATGGGTCTTCACTAGTATTCAGAACCTTCCAAAACAAGAGTCATAAGGGAAGGATTTCTTTTTATCTACATATTAGATTATGATGAATGGCCTCTATTTTGTGGACTTTTCTATATTAACTTGGATTTAGATAATATACTTTCTTTAGAAAGTTTCTAATGAAAGTATTAAATGCTCCAGGATTTCAAGGGAAACACATGATTTGGAATCACTGCCTGGGTTACCAGTTCTAGACAGATCTACAACTAATTTATATGGAACAGATATTTTTCTCCACTTTTAATCCAGTGTCTGCTCTGGCAAAACTGCTTCTGGGGAAACTGAAGGAAACTTTGTCTGGGAATGAAGCAAGATGATACTTCCATCATGTATTGAGATGTAATTTACCTCTACAAATATGGATTAGGTAGAGGTACAGACTTCGTATCTGTATTCTTTGTCAGGTGGATACTCTTCACAGTCTAAAAATGAAGGTGTAAGAAAGGAATAAAATAAATGAACCTCTAAGATTGCATTGTTCAATTACACAATTTGAAATGCAGAGGTTTAGGAAAGAGAGGAAGATAAAATCTTCAAACATGCAATTCTTTTTCTAGAAGCTGAAGAAAATATAGTTTATACTTGCCTAAAGATCTGACATTTGTTTTCTGTGGCAGTGTTAAATGAACAGCTCTGCATAAACACAGGACTTTCTAATCCTGATTTGCTTTATAAATCTGTAGACTGATAGCAGCATGAGGCATTCCAGAAAAGTCAATATCATCCTGAATAAAGGTGTAACAGTGTCGTCTGTTTTTCTGTTAACGTTTTGATATTTCTGATCATGTTTTTTAAACTGCAGAATATCTAAGTCACAAGGCTGTAGATATTTTTACATTTTGTAACCTTGTGTCAGGCTAATGACACAAATGCCTTTGTGAAGGATAGATCAGTGTTTTGGGACCAATGACTCAGTCACTGCCTTGCTTGAGATGGAGTGTGGCAACCTGCATTTTCATCAAAACTCAGCAGGAGAAGCATCATATTATGCAAATATTAGCACTTTAGCAAAGCTTTAGGCAAGGCCAATATGAACAAAAAAGCAAAGGAGAAGAACTGGTGCAAGACTGGGTCTGTGTTTCACAACGCTGTTAACAAATCCCTCAGGCCTGCAGCAGCTGTACTGGGGATGAAGGCGTGCAGGGGTCAGCACTTGGCGTTCTGATAAGCAGGGCAGTTTATCCATCACAGCTAATGAAGTGTGCTGCAGAGCTGCCGAGAAGAGGTTGAGCAACACGGACAAGCCCCGCCACGACCAGTTGTGCAGGGGCCACTGCCAGCTCACAGCTATTGGTCTGAGACAGAGATGGCCAGGGTCTTAGGCAAATAAAAACAGTGTGAGCCTAAGGATTGCCAAAGACTATGTTTGTTCCCACAGCTTCTTTAGGCTTTTGTGTAGCCTTTGTGTTGCTGGCAAGATGAGTTTTATCAGGCTGTACTGAAACCCAGTGCTCTGCAGCAACCTTTGGTCATAACAGTCATGAAGGGCATGGGACAGAGCAGAGCTTGTGTGCGTTGCTGAATAAGAGCTAAACTACAGTAGAATCAGGATCAGTATACTTGTTCAGTTGTCAAATCCACTTGCTAGATTTAATCTGATCTAACTGGGATTTATTCAAAGGCCTGTGTATGCAATGCACTTACCTGCAATGCACTTACCTGCACACTAGGGTCAAAGACCGTAAAAAAAATACTTGGTGCTTAGGATTATATGTTCTTGAATTTCAGCATTCTTGCTTGAAATTATTTAAATCTGGGCCTACCCACTAGCTGAAAATACAGAGAACAAATAATCTTGCACATAATGTCCTATTTTGTGTTGTTTTCTGAACATCACAAAAGAAGAGTGAAAGAGAAGGGTGAAAGAGACTATTCATGCTATCTTTTTTTTTTCCATCTTATTCTTCTAAGAAAGCTGGAATAGTGATAATAGCTAATAGGGTAAAAAAAAATTGACTTCTTAGGCCAGAAGGTATATGTTGTATATGGGAAAAATTTTATAAACAGTTCATGTTTATTATAAAAATAGTACTTTGAGTAGAACTAATGCAAAGTTCTACTCAAGTGATTCTTCATTTAAAATATTAGGAAATAATGCAGATTTGCCTTTTTTATTTTTGGAGATTCTGGGGGGGTTTAGTATGTTTTGGAGGGTTTGTGGGGTTTTTTTGCAGTTAGTTAGAATCAGTAAATCTGGTGTTTTTATTACAGTTTTAAGCCAATAGGAAATTAATTTTTGAAAAAGGTTCCCGCAGCTTGGGAAATAAGGGCATGTATAGTCTTTAAAACTGATTTATATTTGTGTAGGTTATTATCCTTCCTGTACAGGCACCTTTGTAGTGATATAAAGTGTCCACTCTAAGACAATAGTCCCATTCTTAACATGTCAGTAAAGGAGATCAGTTTTCCATAACAGATAAAATCTCAATAATTTCTTCAATTTGCACAAAATTATATTTAAAGTTTAAGTGCAACATTCAGTGGAGATATTAAAGTGTTATAGACAAGGTTATATCTACAATACAGTGCCTGGGTAGTACTGCAGGTACAGCTGAGCTGTCCAAAGGGCAGGTCAATGCAAGTTGATTTATCTTCCAGTTGATGCTGGTGTCTCAGCTGCTGTGAGCAAAGAGGATAAGTGTCGAGGGTCTATCCTACACCTCAGTTCCTCTCTTTTGATGCTAGACTAGTACAGTTCTTTCAAAGGCATTTTCCAGATGCCATTGCTATTTTGGAAGTTAAGAATAGAATACTTTTGCCTACAGGGTGAAAAAATATGGTTTTATTTTTGGCTTGGAACATTTATATTTTTTAAAATAAAAGTCAAGTTTCCATTAACAAGCATATGTTATGAGTAAATTGCCTGAGAAAGGATGTTCTAGAACCTCATTTCTAGTTTGCATCCTAGTTTGCAATATAAGCAGTGTGCACAAAGCATCCCATAGCCAAATGAAAACACTTGTAATTGGCTTTTTTGTTGTTGGGATGAAGGAGAGTTATCTGTGACCTGATGTGGGGAATCACATCTGGAATATAAAAACAGATGGCTTCAAACAAAAGAGCTGATCTTGTGATATGCAAATAAAAAGCATTTCTTCTTGTACTCTTGACTACATTCAGCAATAATTAACATTACTGGAATAAGCAAGAAAGCTATACTTTTTTTTGGAAAAAAAGAAATATTTATGTGAATGTTTCTTGTTTACATCAGCATTTGTACAGTTTAAACAATCTGTATTTAGATGTTACATTTCAGGTCATATCTCCTTTTCCTCAAGGGAGTGTGTTTGCCATATGAGATGCTGTATTCTAAATAATTACAGCAACAATAACGAAGGAACAGAAGTTTGGGAAGATGAAGATATAGTTCAAAAATCACATAGTAAGTTATGGCATAGCTAAGATAATACTTAGATTTCTATGTTCTGGCTCAGTAATCATATCTACTGTATATGCTGCTTCTCAATGCATAACATGAACTTTGTAAAATGAATGCTGTAACAGGACTTTGTAAAAATGAATGCTGTAGTCATTCTGGTGTTATTGACTTAAACAAAACCCAAGGGACATTTAAGTCTCCATAACCAAGACTTTTAAGAGTTATCCCTAGTACAAATACTGACAGAGTAGTTAGGTTTTCAGATTTGTGAGAGCAGAAAATCCACTAAAAGTCCCCGTCACCAAACCAGGTGTGCCTTTTGAGTGGAATTTCACAATAAATACTTTTCCTCCAGTGTTTGCAGATGCAAAAAGTGGAACAGGGGACTTTGAAGATCTGTTTCTTTTACCATGCAGTTTTAAACATTTGTAAACAAAGAAATAATAAGCTTTCCATGACTATTGCTGAACATGATGATACCTACTGTCAGGGGCTACAGTAATGACAGATTTAGAGATTAGAAAATGAAACATACAGAATATTTTATGGAGATCAGGGGACTGCCTTTGTTCAGCAGGGAAAAGGCAAGTCCTTCAATATCACACAAGAGTTGTCTGTATTTCCATTTGCTTCTTCAGGGACTACAGGAAGCTCAATGCTCTCAAGAGATCTGGGAATTTTCTTAGTCATGTTGCCTTCAAGGATTTTGACTCAGGATATCCTGCCTGCCTTATCTGCTTACCTTTATAGCACACATGGTTCCTCTTTTCTGGGAAACCTTCATACCCATCAGTTTGCTTTTCAGGGGCCACAGAACAAGTCCTGGCACAGTGTAGAGGCTATTTCCATGCAGCTGCTCCATGCACAATTTTGGCTATACCCTGATAAACAGGACATGACAAGAATTCACTTACAGGGTTACGAGTGAGATTGCCCTGGATGTAGTTCCCAGGTGTTCCTGTTGCTACATATCAGGAGTCAGTCAGCTGTTTTATCAAGACAGTTCCAGCACAGCAGTGCTTATGGGGACACAAAGAAGGAAAATATACTATTGCATGTCTGGCATGTTTTTTTAAGAGCCTATATGGAAGTTAAATCCCTCGGAAAATAAGTTCACCAATCACACAGAGACTTAATGCAGTTTCTTAATATTTGAGGATCACCCATTCGGGTCCGAGTACCCTAAATACACAGGGAAATACACCCTGCAGAGGTCTGTTGCAGTCTTTTTGTAAAGGCAACAAACTGTTGTCTCAGCTTCACAGCAGAATCAGAGGTAAAGACAACCACAGCAAACAATATTAAAGTAATCTCTAATTATTTCTTTCATTTATCTAGATTTCCTAGATGGCTAATGATTTTGATGTCTGAGACTAACAAAGTTTCTGATTTGAAAGCTGTTAAAGTGGCTTGGATCTCAGAAAGAAAGAAAATTTTCTCCCAACCTTGTGTTGTTCAGTCAGACTGTCTGTCTTTGCCAGAGGAGACTTATACAGAGCATCTCTTTTAGGAAAGAAGTTTTAATGCTAGTGACACTCATCTTGGTTGAGAAAGAAACAGAAGACAATATTTTCAGAGTATCCTGGCTAAATTACATCTGACTAGTAATTTAAATTAATATACTAACTTCACTTGCACTTGCACTTCCTAATTTGCTTTTTAATTTTAATGACTGAAGTAAAAATGCAAAAATCTTCCTTTGTTTTTCCCTTTTTCTATCCTATTAGCATACAGAATGTTTTTATTCATGTTTTTATATTTATTACCTTACAAGAAGACCTGTTAGTATTCATTCTATCTCTTGTCATTAGAGTTCAATTACCTTATGTAATCTAAACTATACTCTATTTGCATATCATCAGGATGCATTTGTAGGACACACTCTGCTCATTGTAAAACTTTCCCTTTAAGAAATTCTTTGAATTAAAAGAACTTAAAAATTTAAGCTAGACACTTTACTTATTAAATTATAATTTCACATTTCTAGCAAGAATTCTTATTTATACAATATAAGTCTTAATTAAGCATCAAATTCTTCAGGACTGTATTGGTTATTCACGAAGAACTTTTTTTAGTAACTTTTTATCCAATCAGCAAATGTTAAATAACTGCTCTGGCTTTGTTTTAAATCCATGAGCCTGTTGACCTAAAGTAAAAAGAAAACCATGAAAATTAGTTGAAATTTACCTTTGCTAAGGTAAATAGATGAACCAAAATGATGCGATGGCTTGTTCTTTTCTGCTATAATGCATGAAGGCAATCTATTTTAATTATTGTTCTGTCACTGTGCTAATGACTATTTAGCCCTTACAAATTATAGCCTCCACTAAAATGTGGAGCTGGCCCACAGCTTTAATACTAAGCCCATTTTTTAAATTTTGTGCTAATTTGAATCAGAATGGAAAATTGTGTACAATGTCATTTAGATTGATTACAAGCATACATTAAAACATTTGAAGTTTAATACCTTATATATTTGAAGTACAGTATTTTGGTAGGTTGGATAGTTTCATTTAATAGTTTCAACAGCAAGGATTTAAGAAGGTTTTTAAAAATAGAAAGTTAAGCAAAAAATCTAAATACATTGTGTTCCATCACCCCAAAGGTTTCCTAAAGAACTGAAACCTTGCAGCAGAACTCCAGCCAGTATCAGAGAACACAGTCACATTGCAAATACTTCCACCTGCATATGAGAAAAAAATTACACATGGAAATGTCACAACCTCCTCATTCTCTTGTCATTTGGGCTGTGAAAAAACAACTGTGCTTGCTCTGCTTGAACTGTTTTGTTGAAACCTCTCGCACTGTGCTCTGCAGTAATGGCTTCTATCCATCCTTTTATCCACAGGGGTGATTACTGCCTTTCTATTGTTATCTAGCACTGGTTTAGCATAACTTTGGCATCATGACTCTGACAGTGCCATTTGGCCTCCTTGAGGATTTTAAGGGCTACTTGTCCCCATTTGGTACTGGATGGGTAGTGGCAGAGATTAGTGCCCTGGGTTACTTCTGTAAATTTTTGTCACTTAGAGAAGCAATAGCATAACAATTAAAGCACAAAAAAAAAAAAAAAGTGTACATTGGTTTTAGCTCATTTTGTAAAGAAAAACTGGCCTTTTCTTTACAAAATCATCTAAAACCAATGCTGGCTTTAATTTATGAAAGTGCAGTGCTCAATGGTTTGATTCTGAAGTTCAGTTGTCTTTCCAACAGGAGCAACAATTTCCTACCCCCATCTCCTCTTTCTTTTCCCCCTGACAACGTAAAGAGAAAAAAATTGGTATTTTCAGTCTATTTACCACTTCTAAAATAATCTTTCTTCAGTTCACTTCGGGAGAGGAGTCTTTTCTTCCATGCCATGGAGACTTCTCCACAAGAAATGGTTCTCTTGTGATTTTAATTTTCATAAATAGCAGACACTAGGAAATATGCAATCATGAAGTTCCTCACACAGATTAGTAGTCTTCCCACAACTACCACCATGGGTCATTTCAGCTTATTGGGGTGCAATTTTAAGGATGAACTGTTCTAGTATAGAAAAAAAAGTTTCTACTTTTATCTCTAGGAAGAGAGGTTCTGTTCTTCCACCCTGGGGTAAGGTTTCTCTCTCTGTTTAAGCTTCTCATTGGATCACAGCTACTTCAACATTGCTTCAATATGAGTACCTCTGCTCACGGCTGTAGTTAGAGCACTACATCCTCCCAATGCATTCCATGAGATACAAGGTGGGGGGGGGGGGGGGGAAGAGTCTGATGTATCAATTATTCTTCCACTTAGCCTTACAAGAGAATTTCTGCCCAAGCCTAAGACTTCTCCTCCCATCTGGGATTTGACTTCTCCTTCAATGACATCTGTGTCTCCATGTTGTTTTCTTTACATGTCATCTCTTCCTTTTCTCTTACTCGAGAGAGGATTGATATCTGTATCTGTGCACTAAAGAGTTAATATCTCGCCCGAGCCTGCACCTGATTATGTGATCTCTGCCGGGCAGCAGACGCTCTGGCTGCGTGGCTGTTTTCTGGCCCCTGCCACATTCAGTTCCAACCACAGGGCTGCTTTATACGTGGGGCTGCAGGGCTGCCTCCGTTATTAGCCACATGTTTTTCCATGGTGCCAGCAAGAGGGCTGGGCAGCTCACGGCCAGAGCGGGGCCCGGCTCGGCTCTGCTCAAAGCTGAGCGGAACCCGGCCGGCGCGCTGGGCGCAGCTGGAGCTCAGCAGCGGCAGAATCTCGGCTAAGTCGCCAGAGGCTGGAGCTGGCTGGGCCCCGCGGCAGAGCGAGCCTGGCCCAGTCAGCATCTGGTTAGCCGTTCAAAGGCTGGCAGCAAGAGAGCTTTTCCTGAGATTTGTTTGTTTTCAAATGTGATTTCACAGAAGCATATTCAGCTTTCTTAAGTGGTTTTAACAGGGTGTCAGTATTCAAAACTAGTTAGCTGATTGGTTCTTTTGGATTCAGAGGAAGCTGTCCTCACAGAGAATCACCTCTGTATCTTTGGATTTTCTTTTTAACTAAAAATCAAAATGTGTTAAACTACAACGAGGAACTGTGTATGCCTTTCCAAAAACTGAGTATTGGCATGCTTCTGCTGAAGATGAACATGTTTTGATAGAATATTTTGTTCTCATTTCATTAGTAATTACCCTAACCAAAGTAGATTATCTAGTGTTATAAAGAAACCAAATACAGGTATGTATGAAGCAGGTGACAGGTATAATTGTAAAACCTCTACAATTTCCTGCTAATTGGATGAAAAGGAGAATAAAGTAAAACAACACTAATCCAGGGACTCCATATTTTACCAGCGCTCCTTAAATGTTATAGTGCCTTATTAATGTTCTGTCTTTGTGGTGTCTTTGAATATGCAGCTGAACTGGAGGGCAAGATGATAATTTGCTCCAGGACATGCACTTACTGCATTTCTTTTCACTATAAAAAAAAAGCCTGGTTTTAATTAAGTTGCTTTCAATTAACTCAGGTTCTCCATAAAAATGTAATTTAGATGTGTTATAACTGACTGAGATGCCCTGTTGAATTGCAAATATTGAAATGCTGGTCAAAGATATTTTCCCCTTTCTTTTTACTTGGCCAAATCTCTGTGGGAACCATATATGGGAATATAATACAGTTATGATAGAAGCAGTTCCTGGGTTGGTTTTTATCTGTTTAGGGAGTTTGGGGGTTTGCTTGTTTAAGTTCTAGAGTCACTGTTTATTCTTTTGTTTTCTTATTGATTTTTATGTATTTGATCTGATTTTCCTTGGGAAAGAAAAATCACCTCCTTTGGGGTATGATGAAGTTGCTAAGAAACCTTCAAATTGCACAGATGGCTAAATGTGGTTATTTTAGGGACAAGTGATGCAGATTTACTTATAAAAACTTTATCTAAGCAACTGAATGATTTTTATGTACTTAATAATATTCCAAAACTCTTCCCAAAATCATACTTATGCTATGTTCAGATCAGGCTAAGTTAGGCAGAAAATGTGGTCTAATATCCATCAAAGGAACTTGAAGTCTGAAGTCAAGATAGCAGACAGCTTTGTGAAAGACATTCGTTGAGATGCAGAGCTTACTGACCATGAAATAACAATGTCCCTCTGCTCCTAGGCAGTTCAGCACTACTTCTATATTTGAGTGTTTGGGGTTTTTTGGGACTGTGGGGGGATTGTGGAGCAAATAGTGAAGTATGGTTTGGTGTTGTCTTCACCTTTCTGAGCAGTGTGATACTGAGGGCTTATTACAGGCAATGTTTTACAACTAGGATAAGAGAAGAGAAAAATGTTTAGTGCTTTGTGACCTCACACACGTTTTATGTACGCAGATGAGCTACTAACCTACAAGAGTATTAACTTGTCTAGATAGACTAAGGACCTAATCTCAAGTGTCTAAGATTCTGAGTCATGATGATAAATAATATAATTTCCCATTTTTCAAATGGTCCTTTGGTGTTTTGCTTGCAATGGTTTACTTCACACCTGGCCTCGGGAATCTCCGGTATGTTATGGAAAGTTTGCTGAGCAACTCCTATAAAATGCAGAGTTTTTGCAACTCAGTGTTTCGTGCCATGCAGGAAGATTCAGTCTCATGCCACAACAGTATGAACTGGGAATTAAGAGAAGTTCTGTGTGATCATGATACAGAGAGGAGCATCTTTTAATGGATTTGAAAACTGAACCCCAACTAAGAATATCTGCTACCCTGAACAGTTTATTAACTACAATCTCAAGAAAATTATTGATTTGGCAGATCCAAAGACTGATATAAAAATAAAATTTAGCAGTAGGTTAGAAAGGCATGAAACTAGAAAAAATATTTTTTGAAAATTCATTGCACAAAGATAGATAATATTAACAGAGTTACTACAAGGTCTTGGCAGAAGTGTTGATTAAATGCAGATGTAAAATTTTGGATTAGAACACAGAATTTTATGTGCCTAGCTGAAATTAAACAAACATTGGTCAGATTTTTTTTTTTCAGAGTTTAAAACTATTTGCCCATTTAATTAAAATGGTATAAAGAAAAGTGATGTCTGGGCCAGAATTACAACATGGAGGTGCTTCATTAAATAAGTAATTTTAAATTCAAAATGCTCCAGGGTGTAGAAGAGAGAAATTTCATTTTCTTAGAGGAGTTTATTGTTTGAATTTCAGACATGCTTTGAAGTAATGCCTTAATTGCTAAGCACTGCTGGGCTGATAAAAGATGACCTGTTTTAGTGCCTTATTTAATAACATTTACAGGACTTATGTTTCTTGTTCTTTGTTGTTTGTGTGCGTACATTACTTCACTAAAGGCCTACACAGCACGGCCGTTTAGCAGAATACATATAAAAAATCCATATAATTGCCTCTTGATTAACTTTTTTTTCCTTCTGCTTTCTTGTAAAGAAGGTTTGCAAAAGTTCAAACATTACAAAAAGAAATTGGAACAAAAATAGCACTATATAACTGAAGGTTGAAATTAAAAATTTCCATTATAAATAAACTTTGGTGAATTAATTGCTATAATCTCATCATACATTTCAAGTATGTGGTCAGTAGAGCTTTCCAGGACAATTGAGTAGTTGAAGAAATTACCTAAAAATTCTAATATTAAAAGAATCCTAACTGTTGTACTAAAAAAAATCAAATAATTTTAAGTATGTTTGTGCAACTGATTTTCATCCTACAGATTCACTAACTTAATTCATGATGTTTACGTATTTTAACTACTGAATGAGAGTTACTTATTAAATGTTTGGACTTTTAAACAATTGCACCTAGTCTCTTTGTAACCTCTAGTTGGTTGTGGGCAAAAAATTGTAAGTTATTACAGACTGAGGTAAGGCAGCTGACAATCTGAGGAGAGCATGATAACATGTAGTAATTTAATGTGTAAATACTGTTAAAAGACTTGTAAAAATTGGGTGATTTTGATTAGCATTACAGGTGAAAAAACTTCCTAATCACCAAATACTATTATACAAATCAGCAAAATTTGCAAGTGTTTTTATTTTAAAGATGAAATTTTAGAAGTCAGAATAACTCTCTTCCAAAGTTCTTCACCATCTTCTTGGCAATGCTTTGTCAGCAGCACCAATGAATGCAGCTGCAATGCTGTATGAAATAATTGTATTGTATGACAGATAAAACAAGGAGTATGCATCGTATTGTAAATAATTTAGTTTTACAAAGGAATTTTACATCTTAATCTATTTTACCAGCACTTTCACTTAGACCTAAAATAGAATTATGTTATTGTATTTTTTGCTATAATCTAATTTTTCATCCATAAGGAAATGTCAGGTCACATTTACAGCAAAGTAGGATCCTCTAAGCCAGATTGGAAGGTCATTCTGTTTGAGCATTGTAAAGGACCCTGTCCAGCAAAGCTTTGGTTAAGGACAACCAAGGACTCATTACACAGTTAATTTACCCAAATGCCAGTAAAAGCAATGCCAAGGTTGTTGCTGTCTGCCCTGAGAATTTTGCAGTGGAATCACGCATCTAGGAATTAATCCTTTCTTGTGAAGTCTGGGTAGAATTATATTAAAACAAATATTGTAGAAGATCATTATGTTACAATGCAAATAACATTAAGCAAAATAACCTTGTGCTAAAATGAGACCAACTGTATTTCAGTATTATGAAAAATAAGGATTTATTTTTGTTTTCTAAGTGTTGTAAAGTCTTATTCTATCTTCTAAGAGGCTTGACTAACTTTCATAGCATCCCTAGACTGCTACATTGGCATGATTAAGTTCTGTCAAAATACTTTTTTTGCAGTAAAATGTGACTCCTTTTTATACATATGATTGTGCATTTGTTATACACACCATCAGGGAACATGACTGCAATATTGAAAGCCATTTCCACCTCACTTATTTCGTGTTGACACTGGAGAAATAAAGATGCAGCTCTGGGTGATGCCTAAGTCACTAATTAATCTGTGCTCCATTGCTGGCAGAAAGAAGACAGAAATTAAATGTCATTAAAAATTTGTGAAGGGCTAGTCAACACATAATAGTTATATAAAGTAACTTTTGTTCCCTGACTATTGTTTTGCAGTGGTATTTGTCTATTCTGTAACACTCCAATATGGTTTCAATAAGTCTATCTTTAAGCTGAGATTTCCCAAGTTGGTGCAAAACCACCAAGATGCTGACTCCAGTGGTGAGCCAAATATTCTAAGCAACACATGGATAAACTGAGTCAAAGCATTTAAGTTCTTTCCTGAAACTAATTATTTTTCCAGTCCTCTCCCCATCTTCTTTCCTGACTTATATGATTTATACAGTATGTATATTATACATAGCAGAAGAGGAGAAAAATGTTGAAAATAGAACTGGTATAAATTGAATTGGAGTTACATACTGTGATAGGAACACTAGAGAGAAGATCTGTAAGGAAGAAGGGGAATTCTTTCTTTCTGCATCATCATAGCCTATTTTGAACCATGGATAAAAATAACAATTGATTTGAGGCAATTTGAGTAGTTGTCTTCTTCCTGTCAAAGAGCTATATGACTGGCTCTGTTATGATACCATGGAATTTCTCATTGTGACACACAGGAAAAAACCTTATATTTAGAGCAAAAAAGTCCTTTTAGCTTTTGTGTCATTCAGAAAGGGAACAAAGTTTATTCTGATAATCTGAGACTCATGATGTCAGGAATGAAGAGAATGCACAGAATAAATAAGAATTTTCCATATAAGACATTCTCCATTTATCACTCTCCAGAAATTCCAATATTCTGTACTAAAAGAGTAGTTAAATTCAATGTATTTGATTGTCTCTACAACACACTGCTATGGAATTCCTGGAAGAAATTGAATGATCTGTCACAGTTGGTAATATCTAGTGAGCTTTTGCCACATCAGTTTGATTTCTTGATTCTCTTGAAGGCTGCTTTTCTACTCCACTTCTCTGCAGAGTTGCAATGAGACACTAGCATTGAAAACATCATAGGTTGCAAAAGCAATCCCTTTGCCAAGCTAAGAACAAATCTTTGTCACAACGTTTATCTTCCTGTGCTGTTTTCAGTGTCAGGCATGTTGGTCACAAGTCTGGCGCAAACATGCTCATGCTTAACTTCAGGGACATCTATAGCTCTGTTATTGCTAAAGTGGCTTTATATATGAAACAAGGATCTTCTGTACTCTGTGATCCAAAGAGTTTCATTTGGGATCACACATGGATTTCAATTTTCACTAGAAAAAGAAAGGATTTTTTCTTTAGTGCAGTCTCTAATGTAGCAAAATGTTGATTTCTGTCAAGAAACTGTGTGAAACCTAAAGTAGAGCCTGGGAACTTGAATATGATTTAATAGAAGCTGACTAACTTCTCCCCTTAAATCACAGATGGGTTTTGCTAAAGGAGAGATTTTTTCAGGGCAATCAAAACTAGCTTTTCTCAATCCTACTGCATGAGACATAATGCTTACAAATAAGGTAGATAGCTTTTATGAAGTCAAGAATGGAACAGTGCCCTCAACCACACTGAAGAGTTACATTGTTTTCTCACTGCTAATATAAAGTATCTTCCTGAACTCATGGAGGGTAAATGACACCATGTGGTATGAATCTGAAAGTGAAATAATAATAAATTCTCCAGGCCCATGTTGTGTTTCCTGCAGGTTTCAGTGATATTTTTGGAAATAATATTGGAACTTTTGTTTACCAGCAGTGGAAGTGGCATTGTTTAAAAGAGACTTATCAGAAAGGAAACAAGTATGGTAACTAATTGCTACCTGCACATCTCTGGGTATAAAGTCACCTGCTGCAAAGTAATGTTATCCTCCCCCTAGTGAGCTCTAAGGACATTACAGGCTCCATCATGGCCAAACATTCAAGAATTCTTCCTACTTAAAGGAACAGAGGACAGCTGAAGTGTTTGCCTGAGGCAAAGCTCTCATGGAGGCAGGGAAATTGCTTTGTTAGTGTAACTGCTCCCATATGCCATGGGTGATATATGGGTTCGTGTTGTTTTGGGGGATTTTGTTGGGGATTTTGTGAAATACTGCATTTAAGAACAAAATTGAAAGAACAGTTAATTGTGCATTTAATGATTATACAAAGAATAAAGCCGTTGGCTAATTAAGTCCCTAATTGCTACACTACTTCGGTAATGATTCTACTACTGAAACAAAAGTCCTCATCCATTTAATGCATTTTTTGCTTAACCAGGTATTATGAGTCACTAGTCCAAAGAGCAGCCAAAGAACTCTGCAGGTGTACAGAAGCCTTTCATAACAAGCTGCAAAAGTGGTTAATTTGTGCCAATTTCAGGATGGTGGCAGGTAACGTGTGACCCATTATTTAGCAGAATAAATTATCTCTTAGATCCAGTACCTTTGCAGTTCTGTCAACCAATTGGACTCCAAGCAATCTGTGCCTCTAAGCTTTTTTGCTGTTTAAATGCAATCATATTATGCACTCCTTGCTCATAGGTTTCCACCTTAAATCAATTTGTGGCATTTGACACTCACATACTAAAAATAAAATAAGCTGAGTCCCAAGTTAACATCTGTTTATTAAAGATGATCTTTCATGTATAGAACTACCAGGACATTTGGCCTGATTTGCTATATTAACATTTCCATTTTCACCCTGGGTAGGGAGCTCTGCTAGTAATGCTGTACCCTATGATGAAATAGTACCTAATCAGTATTTATGAATAAGGTTTTGAAAGTCACCAAAGAGCAGAGCTTTCACAGTGGACTGAGGAAGAGGTTTTACCTTCTTAAAACACAAATATTGCAGAGCTTTGGGACAATTTAGAATTGCAGAGATTTCATTTTTAAATTTCATTACAATGTGTAATGTAATTCTATCATTAGCTTAACTGGAATGTAGATCTTTTGGCCACTAATGCTATGGTTAAACCGTGTAATTATTATGCAAATGAACTGCTTCACTTTAAAAAAGGCCAAACAGTGAATAGAGCATCTTCAAATTCTGTCTAATGAGAAAATATTTCCCTTATTTCTTTCTCTTTTTTTTTTTCTTCCTTTATTTCTTTTTGAACTCAAATATTGTTTGGTAAATTGCATTTTAGGAAGAAAAAATCATTTTTGTGTTGAAAGAAGACCTGTGGGGTTATCTCTATACAGTAAGAGTGTGATGATTGCATAATATGTTTTGTTTTCTTACTATAAGATTACAATGTCCAGGCTCTAATACTGGCTCTTTTCAGAAAGCTGGCCTCATGGAAAAGTCAAAGTCATACAAGGGAGCTTGATGCAGAGATTTTGTGTTACTAGTGACTCACTTATGTGCACAAACTGGACTCATCTAGAAATTACTAGGATCATATTGGATAATACTTCCTGTTCCTTCAGTGTAGAGAGTAGATTGCTATTCCCTTTTATTTATATACCTACTGTTTATATACTTAGATGTTATAATCCTGTATTTCCTTCATCTAGTTCTCCAATCAAGTCTGTTTTTAAATCTTCACAAACCTTCTATCTTCTAGACTTGTATACTTTCTCTCCTCAGGAGGTTCCCCAGTGATTCTATGACCAAAACTTGATAATGGAGTTCAGGTTTTCAGAATATATATCCCAATAGTTGATGAAATTGTAAAAATGTGTTATTTCCATTACATGCTATATTCCAGTTTATGTGAATGACATTGATTACTGGGTTTTCTTCATTGTATCTAATATTTTTAAATTGCTATTATATTTATGATGCATCATAACTTTTTTAGATTCTTTTTGACAAAACTGTCTAATGAAGCTTTTTCTTCATCTCTGTGTCATATTTAAGTGTGAAACCTGGTTTTATCCTATTTTAAAATGCATTCTGTGTTGTTTTCTTTTTTCCTTTTTTTTAAAATTTTATTTGGTATTTAAAATATTATCCTGTTAATCATTCTTAAGAAAGTCTGTGTGAATTTTATTGAGAAATACGTGTTGTTAATGACAAATTCAGAAGCTATGCAGCTGATAAGCAAAGGTCTGCCTCAAATCAAGCCACTCCTTGGGAAAGGAGTGTATAGAGGTGTGTTTTAGTAAATGGTGTATTTAAAGGGCATAAGCAACCTTGTATGCTTTCTTCAGATACATGTCAAATGTTGACCTGAAAGAAAAACCTGTCGGGGAAATTTGACTGTGTTTGACTTAAAATCCTTGTTTTATCTTATCCTGGTAGCTACCAACAGCAAATGTGATTTGGTAGACACAGCAATTTTCTATCTTAAAAAGACATTAATAGGAATTTATGAATGATTCTATGCAATCTGAGTTCTACATAATTTCAAATTACCTAGTTCTTTAAGACTCTTTTGCAAATAAGAATGGCACTTGATGCTCCAAATAATCTGGGAAATTGGTGGTTTTTGTTTAATGTAAAGCATAGCCAAAAGGGCATAACTTCTCTGAATCTGTCAGCACAACTTTTTGTTAGTAATAGAATTATATAAAAGGGTCAAGGTACATGTGCCTACAGAATATCTGTGCAAGTGAGCATAGAAGTTAATACTGCTAAGTTATTCCTTCTCCTGCATATATGAATATGTATAACCCATTTCAAGCAACATCTCTTTGCAACAATTCTTCTAAAGTAGTCAATAATGTAGTTACCTAATGTCAGAAATACTGCTAGATTCCTCTTCAAGTTTATGAAGTTCAATTACAGTAAAAAGCAATGATTTCTAGATCTTCCAAAATTACAAAAAAAAAAAGAGACTTGAAGAGGTTTTCAAACACGAATTCTACAGGTAATTCTTATATAAGGAATTATGTTTCTTTTCCAGGCTAAGAAGTAGCAAGATATTGAAAAATGGGCAGAAAAAGCAAAGGAAGAGACTAAAATGATGAAGGAAAAACCCTGCGAAAATGTTTTTATTAGGTCAAAGAGGCTGTTAACAAGGGTGAAGGATGGTCTTAAACCACTTTTTTTTTTTAGGGGGGGGTGGGGGGGAGTTTGGGTCATTTTTTGTTTGTTTGTTTGTTTTTGTTTGTGGGGTTTTTTGTTTACTTAAATGATGATCTGTCTAGTTTCAGCTATCCAAAACAAAGCTATCAGCAAAAGCTGGGGAACTGGGGAACTGTAAAATCACACGTGCTCACAGAGTCACAATGTGTTAATACTGCTCACCTGAATAACATGGTCTGTAACTGCAGCTGGTGAAGCAAATGAGTAAAGATCGCTTTTGCTAAATTTAAGGAACATTTTTTTCTTCCTTTTTATTTTCTTTTCCCAGCTGTAAGAAAATGATTAGTGTATTATATTCTAATGTTGTTGTATAGAGACTTACTTCCAGGATTATTCATCATCTTAATATATGCATTAGACTGGGAAAATTAATAGCAAGACAACATTATGGCTGAATTTAAAAAGCCCAGACTAATCCACTATTCTCTGCCGAAATATCAGTGATCTATTAATGGAACAGCTGGTACAACAGTTTGTCTACTGTAATTGTTTTCAGAGTGACTTGATGCATCTATTACAATAAAAAAATTGGAGAATCATCTTTTCTAAATTGACATGTGTGTGTTGGTAAGCATTCTAATATGGACCAATTCAGCTATGGGAGTATGGAATGAGACTACATGAACTCATTTCTCTGTGGTTTTGTGCTGCAGGCCCATGAAATTTGTGACTTCTACACGACTTTAGTTTAGTTCCTGGTGAAAAATTTTTGTCAGAAGACCAACAAACATATCCATTACCCCATACAGTCCCTTATATTCTTTAGTCCACTCAGCTTATTACTACATTAAGCTATCCTACAAATCATGCATTTTATACATCTGTTTTTAATGTAGAAGTAAGAAACACATTCAGAAGAAATTCAATGTGTAGCACATTAGTGGGCCATAATTTGTATATGATACAGTGGTTGCTGTTGTAGTGTTTTAATGGTGGAGGTTTTTTTGGCCAGGTGATTTCCAGTCAATGGTGTTTAAGAAATCCATAATAAATAAAATTATTGTTGAATCCTTTGGTTAAAAAAAAAAGGTGCTAGTGATAGCAAGAATAATAATTTATTTTTTCCATTGTCTTCATGATTTAAAAAAACATTGACACAACTTTAAAAATTCATACAAAGATAATAAGAAAAATATTCTTTTCTAGAAATGGTCACTAGATGCAGAGTGAGTAACAGGGTTGGAATGAACTTCCTCACTTCTTCTGCTGTTCAGTTTCTGAAGATTTTGTCATTTGCTCAAAGGTCTTGATTTGGGTTTTTTTTTGTTTTTTCTTTGTAGAACAGATATGGAGAAAAGTGTTCTTTCTCCTATAACACCCTCTTTGTCATATATATACGAATACATACACAAACATATAAACAGAGCAAATCATCTTCTTGTTCCTCCACTAATTAAAAATGTTATCAATAACATAGTTTTATGAACTCAATATCATTAAAGCTCTGTCACTTGGAGTACTTTTGTAAGTTTCTTTCAAAATTATAGGTAGCAGCTAGGCAAATAGGAAGCGTAGCCCATTACAAATTTATTGTCAGTCTAGAGCAGGTGTGAATGCTCTAGTGCAGGCACTAAAGCACTCTGTACCTTATAGCATTAAACAGCTTCTATTCACAACACCTTTTCAAAGCAAGAGACTGCTTTTATCTCCATTTCACACGAAGAAGAACAAACAAGCCTTTATAACTTGCCTGGTTGACAAAGCAGCCTGGGTCAAAGCAGGGAAGTAGATCCAGCCTCCCAAGAGCCAAGCCAGTTGCTTTAACCCACAGTCACTTTGCAGCTAGCTCTCACCTGATTAATTTGTCAGCTGAGCAAATTGTTGCATCAGGATTCATTGCCTTGTTATATGAAAAAAGACATTTTTAATTGGGCTCTTAATTTAAATTTGCAGAATGTACTTGATTTTGACTATTGACACAATTGCTCAGGAAATTCTATCATATGGAATTAAATACCTGACAGACTAGTTCTTGAACACATCAGTAGTCTGAGGCTTCAAAATATTTTATTTGTGACACTGACTAGATAGGTACAGCTAAGAAAATATTTTTAATTTCCACTGCATCAATTCCAGTATCTGTTTCTGTATTTGCACAGAGTCATGGAATGTCTTGGGTTGGAAGGAGTTTTACAAATCATCTACTTCCCACCTCCCTGCTATGGGCAGGGACACACTGCTGAAAACCAACTGGCCTTGAATATTTCCAGGGATGGGGCATCTTCCCTGGACAACCTCTTCCCAGTGCCTTACCACCACTCACAAAGAAGAATTTCCTTCTTATGCATCATCTAAACATTTTTTTTTTCAGTTTAAACCTCTCTCCCTTGCCATCTCCCTACATGTCCTTGTCAAAAGTCCCTCTCCACCACACTTACAACTCCCTCTTAGGTACCAAACTATGGAAGTCTGTCTCCAGCTTTCTTGCAGCCTCTTTTAGGTACTGGAAGGTGCTGTGCACTGCTTCTGGGCCCCCCTTTCCTCCAAGCTGAACCACCCCAAATCTCTCAGCCTGTCTTCATGGAAGAGGTGATACCTCCTTTGTGAAATTATTCATGATAGAGATAGATTCTACAGTCAGCAGCAGACATATATTTACATAGATGTGAAATTGCACAAAGAGTGTTCAGATACCTTCATTGTCACTTTTACAATCATATTCCTTAGCATTTATGTTCAACTCAGTATCTGTTTTTCTCATGTTATAAACAATGGATTGTTACACATCCTTGTGTCTTCTGAAATTGCATAGCAAAGGATGCCTTTTAATTTGTCTTCTTGGGATGGGAGCAATCTAATCTGTTTTGCAAAGGAAAGATTCCTTCACCCCAATTTTTAGTTAAACAAGAGCAATTTTCAGAGCAGGAAAGTCTATGCAAAGGAATAGTTTTCTATAGAATGGAAACTGATGTGCACAAGTGTTGTCTGTGATAATCATAATTGTCATGCTGCCATTTTGAGAGGGCTGCCTCGCTGAGAGATGACATTGATGCTGTTAGACAGTTCCATCACAGACTTCTTACCAGTTTCAACATTCTGCAATGTGCTTCAACATTAAAAAGAAAATATCATCTTTAAAATATATCAAGTTTTAATGCTCAAACATTTTTTTAATAACTATCCAACCAGGATAAGAAAATAAAGGCAGATTTTTTTGTGTCTTCAAAGTCTCTGACATATGGAGTGTTAAACTGCGTAAATCATCCTTATGACATCTAATCAGAAATTATGTGCATCTCTCAGCAAGGTGCTATGAGAGGAATTGTTCTAAAAATTATTTTTTATTATAATGATTTATGCGTGATTTGAGTTACTGTGGAAGGGGAAAATTAGAGTGAAAGTGCACTTCCTGTGGCCCCTTGTTTAAAGTGACAACTGTCTTATCTTCAAAAGTACATAGAAATGTGCAGTCTCATTATGTTTACAAGAAATATAAACCTCTACTTAATGTACCATTTTGGAGGGTACTATTTGAAGGCTAATTTTGAAGGGTACTTTTGTATAGTTCAAGGTCTGAAATATAGCCTTTATAAACACTGAAATAAATAAAAGGGATCCCACTGATGATTCATATGATAAAGTACTGAAGATAGAAAATTATAAACCTCAAGGACCCTCCAGAACATATCCTTTACTTGTCTTCTGACAGCACAGGGATAGTCAGCTTTCATTTTCTCTCCTTTCCTTTGAACTCAGAGAACTTTGTTGCCTTCTAGCCTGTAAGCAGATAGCTTGTCCCAAATGGTAGAGTTATATCTGAGATCTACACAGGTTTTATATCCACAAAGCTGTATTTTATTTTGTCCACTGCTATCCTTAGGAATAAAGTGGAGACAACAGCAGAAGAGCAGCCATGCACTGCAAGGACCTGAGCATTGCTTTGGGTGACCCGGAGTACACAGTTTCTGCAAGCCAGACCGTGTAGATCTCAGAGAGAAAGTTTGCACTGAGAAAATAGGGGAAAAGTTTAAAAAGGCTCAGAGTTCAATATTAAAGCTATCAAGAGCCATTTAATGTACGTACATAACAATTTACATTAGCCAAGGAAAATCTGATACTAGAAACAAAGAGAATGAGACTGAGAAAAGAGCAAAATAGAAAAAAATTGTAAGTAAAGATAGCCGATTTACACATTTGGTACCAGCTACCAGCTCTCCCCTGAATATACCTAAGTCCCCTGAATATAGTCAAAGAAACTTCAGTAACAGATATACACAAAACAACAACAACAACAACAAAAAATCCAGGAACTCCTTTGTTCTTATAGTCTCCCTTTGGTGTGTTTGTGTGCCTCTTTTTTCTATACATGATCTCAATAACTAGAAGTACTAACTTGTGTGACTGTAGTATGTCACTGAGTCTTGTGATATATTTGTGTTTTAGAACACCTGAGAATGAATATGAGATAAAATATCTTTGCAGAATATATGGTTTGAAAACACTCCCTGTTCTCAATTATGTGAAGTATTCCTGGGGTTTTTGCTTCTCGCATAAATTGTATTGTATCAGGGAGCTGTCAATTTATTAAAGGATTTGCTACTTCTCACTTATAAGCTACTTGCTTATAATCAGCACCAAATTTCTCCTGGTTTTGGTGAAAACCTATACTTTGCTTTCCTTTAAATGAATGCTTTGCCAGTTTTTTAGAATATCCACTTTTAAAAATACACCTACAATTCAAAACAATTCAAAAAGAAGTTCTCATTATCTCAATGTCAAAGAACAAACTTAGCATTTAGTTAGTATTCTGTACCCTCAGATGAAACTCCGCCTGGAGTGTTTAATTCATCTCTGTGAGCCCCAGAAGGAAGCACCTGGACCTGTTAGAACAGGTCCAGAGTAAGGCCATGAAGATAGTCAGAGGGCTGGTGCTCCTCTCCTAGGTTAGATATTACAAGGGAATTCTTTTCTGCCATGGTGGTGAGGCACTGAACAGATTGCCCAGAGAAGCTGTGGGTGCTCCATCCCTGGAAGTGCACAAGACCAGATATGACAGGGCTCTGAGCAACCTGATCTAATGGAAGGTATCCCTACTGATGGAATGAGGGACAGGAATGAAATTATCTTTAAAGTCTCTTCCAACCCAAATCATTGTATGTTTCCTTTTAGAGTAATGGGAAAGTATGCATCTTTGCTGAAATTGTGTTCTTTCATACAATAACTTGAAAATGTCATCCAAACTAATGTCAAAGCAAGTGTTAAATGTTATAAATCAGTGACACCATAACATAAAATTCTGGGAGGTTGTGCAATATATTTTAAAAAGGTAAGATGAATACAAAGAAAGACATAAAAAAAAAAGAGACAGGAATTTTGTATTCACCAATTCAAACATTAAATTTCACTATTGATTTCCTGGTGAGTCTGCCAGAGTCAAGTTTTTTTTTGTAGCGAGAAAAGACTATCAGAAAATCAGAGTTGGAATGGCTGAGGCTGTGTTCCTGATCTCTGATATACAGCTGAACACAGGGATTATAGCTGGATTTCAGAAGCTATTCACAAGACATGGCTTGAAACAGCCTGGGGGAATACATCAAGCACTCCTTGTTTGCATTTTAGTCTTCTGACTCCTGGCAAGAAAGAAAGAGTGAAGACTACATGAATAGCAGTTGTTTGTCACATTTCATCTATATGGCAACTAGGAATGGCAGAATTGAGACTCTGGAGAGCTAAGGCAAATTTCTTTACACAAATTAAATTCAAGTACTTGATCCATTCTGAAAAATATTAAGGCTTTCTAAAGTTTTCCTACTTTTATCCTAGATCAAGCACCTATAGTCTAGTCTTACTGACATTGTTGGTTTACATTGGTAGAATCTTCACAGCAACTTCTATAGAAGGCATCTTCCTGCACTGTGTCCTTATTGCTTCTGAACCGTTCAACAACACCCAAGTAACTCAAAGTAATTCTTAGTGGAGGCTTTGCAAAATATTGGATTCTTTCTCCCCTCAAATAATGGCCAACAGCTCATTTTCCAGAGCAGGTTTTCCCCCAAACTCCCTAGATGACTAAAAAGAAGGTTAGAAACTTGAGAATATAACCTAATTAAGCTGAAAATGCAGTGGAGTTTAAGGTAAATGTTGGTAATATTGTAGAATGTACTGGCTGATACATATAAGAGTAGGAAATTGGATATTTTGATACTGGATGTTCCTTATAATTGTCCTTTGCAAACCTAATATTTGTTTCTGCTTTTTCAAATTTTATGTAGGCAGAATACTGTCTTTAGAAGAGATTGGTAGTGTAAACATTTTAAATTCAAGTAATATTCTTGGTATCTGAACTTCTTGGAATGCCCTAAAGACTCATCATTAACCTGTGTATAAGTGTCATTAACATGAATCGTAAGCACGTAATTTACTTGGTGATTCCATACTGGTTAATTACACCAGGGAACGAGTTATTCTGAGTAGGAGAAGGAAGACATTGGTTCCTATTCAACAACAAAGTTTACTCCCTTGGATTTCTTTTGCAAGTAACTGATTTACAAAATGGAAAATAAAAAAACCTGAAAACTGATAATATTTTTTCTCTGGCAGCACAAAGATATTGCTGAAGAGGTTTACATTGTATATTTTTGGTGTGCAAGTGCCCAGAAATTGTCCCTCTAAATTAAAAAAAAAAGGGATTTAATTTTAACATAACATTCATTTATGAAAAAGCATAGAAGAGGAAAATTTTGATCAGTTGTAGTACATGTGAAAGATGCAATGTTCTATGCAGCTGCACAAAAGGCTTTGTGAATCTGAAGTTAGAAACTTTTCTTTACTGTATTGTCCTGAGCTGTCACCACTCCCCTGAACCATTCCCATTGGATTTGACCTGTGGTGTGTTTAGGCTGGACACTATCTCTATTGGTTTAACCTCTTGACCTACACCCCCTATAAAAACTGTATCCAAACCTTCTCCCAGGGCCATTTGTCCCTGCAGGGTTCAAGTAATACAGCTATCTCTGGACTGCATACAAATGGTCACTCTAGTCTCTTTGTCCTGGTCCTTGTAGTGCTCTCAGAGTGGCGCTGCCTGTGTCACAGCGAACTAACTGCTACCTGGCAATCTCAGCAGAGACCCAGGGGCAGTGGTGTGCGTTGCTCACCCACCGGCCCTCGCAGGCGACTGCTGGCCAGCGCCTGGGGCCACAGGATGGGGGGACTGCATGGGTAAAAGAGCACAAGTGGCGTCCCGAATATGGGGCTGACACGGGGTGTCCATTTAAGAGCGCTACAGGTAGCGCGCCGATTTCCGGCTTTTTCAAACAATTTTTCCACCTTCATTACCGTGGAAGATACAGCCGCCGGCGCTGCCACCGAGAAGCCGCCAGCGCAGGGCGTCAGACCAGCGGGGAAAAGCCCCTCGACCACACTGTTCCTCCTAGGGACTGTAGCCCCCCCTTCCATGGTTCAGTTCGGCAGCACTGTCATTGCTGAGAAACTGTGCCGATTTCTGTCCGGCGCGGCTCTCAGCGGATGAAGACGCAACTTTCCATACACACTGGAAAACGGCTTCGGATCTAGGAACCACTACTGCATTTTTCTTTTTCTTCCTAAAAGTCGGCGGTTTGGTAAGTCTCTATACTAGTGCAGGAGGGACCCGGCTAGGAGGCTTTCTAGGGGGAAAGGCAGCCCCGATCCCTCAGGGGGGGAACACGCAGCGCGCGGCATGGGTGGGGTGCCGCCACCGGCTCTTTAGACCTTTTAAAAAAATTTTTTTTTCTTTGTGTTTTTTCCTGCAGTAGGTGGGTGAGACTTTGCTCGTGGTCAGAAATGGGTGTTCAGCTGTCCACTCAGCAAAAATAGATTTATAAGCAAGTAAAGGGAACCCTGCAAGAGGCAGGAGAATGTTTTTCTAATAGTTTTCTGAAACAGTTTATTGAATGGATGCTTTTAAGTTTCCCTAACGTGTCAGCTCAGGAGGTGAAACAGAAAGATTTTTGGAAGCGTGTTGGTGCAGTTTTGACTGAGGGCACTAAGAAGGGAGACTCCTCAGTGAAAGAAGGCTTTATGAGAATATTTTTTTTAGTTTATGACATTATAAAGAGGGTGCAAACAGACAGGACGTACAGGAGACAAAAAAGAGTTCATCAGCTTGACCTTCTCCCTTGCCGTCCCCGCCATCCCCCCACTCCAAGAACACTGACCACACTGTTAGAATCTCAGTTTCTAACCACTTTCCAAATCCCTCTCACGCAGCTCACAGTTCTAGTTGCTCACAAAAATGCTTTACCCCTTCTAATCCTTTCTTACAACCCCCACGAGAAGTCTCGCTACAAGATGGCGGCGGCCACGTGGCGGGAACCCCTCTTCCATCCCAAGATGTCCAGGGCCACGTAGCAGGAGGTTCTTCTTCCAGAATCCCTTCATACCCTTCCCCACCTCAGCCCCAAATCCTTGTCCCAACCCCTTTTCCTCCCTTGCAGCAGTTGACCAAACCCATCCCAGGTGCTGTTGCACTGCTCTACCCACAGCACCACCCCTCGAGGCTGCATCACCCACGCCCACCCCGCTTCCCCACAGCATCATAAACCTCAGCCACTCCCACACAAGCCACTACCCTCCAGCCAGTGGACCCTGCCCGCCCATCTCCTGCTTCCCACACCCAGCCCTCAGCAACGTGTAGCGGGGAGACACTGGGCCCGGGAAACAGCGGCCAGTGATTCCAATCCCCTGTTCCTGCCTCTGGTCACCTACAATGCCAAAGGACAGCACCCCAGATGGGAACCCCTTTCCTATGAATGTATAAGAGAGCTCTGCAAAAGAAAACGTGGATTTGGAGAAAAAAGTGAATTTTTCAAAAGCATTTTAAAAGCAACTTTTAACTCTAATACCATGGTCCCTGCTGATTTGAAGCGTTTGTTCAGTTGCCTGCTCCCTCAATCAGAACGTAAAATGTGGGAAAGGACTTAGAAAAGGTTAGCAGGGGACCTTCTTCCAGAAATTTTGCAGAGTGCCGAATATGCCACAGATATAGAGGATGAAGAAATAGCCTTAGACCATCTTGTGGGTGAGGGTGATTGGAGCCAGGCTCCACATCAATGTTAGACCTGACAAAGAACGCAGCAGAGCGAGCCTTCCTTAGCATGCCCTCTAAGGAACTGGTAATATCTTATATCGCTCTCAAGCAATCTGTTACAGGGCCATTCATGGATTTTGTTGATCTAGTGAGAGCTTCTGTCGAAAAGAGGGTGGAAGGGCAAGAGCTACAAGACCAGCTCACATTAGAAGTTGTCACCACAAATGCAAATGAAGCCTGTTGGTGAGTCATCATGGCACTTCCAGCGTCCCCTCCACTGACGCTTGATCAGCTCATCGAGGAGTGCACAAGAAAAGCCACACTAATCCCAGAGGACTTGATGAAAGCGCCTAGGGAAAAAAATCATTGCCCCAACATCGGCAACCCCATGAACTCCAACATCAAAACCTCCTCCACTCAAACGCAGGTGTTATTACTGCAATCAGGAAGGCCACTCTTGTATGCAGCTGTGCAAAAGGCTTTGTGAGCATGAACTTAGAAAGTTTCTTTACTGTATTCTCCTGAGCTGTCACCACCCCCCTGCACAACTCCCATTGGGTTTGACCTGTGGCGTGTTTAGGCTGGACACTGTCTCTATTGGTTTAACCTCTTGACCTACACCCCCTATAAGAACTGTGTCCAGACCTCTGTGCGCCACCATTTGTCCCTGTGGAGTTCGAGAAATACATCTGTCTCTGGACTTCATACAAGTGGCCTCTCTGTCTCTTTGTCCTGGGTTCAGTAGCGTTCTCGGGGAGGGTTCTGCCGTGTCTCAGCGAGCCAATTGCTGCCTGATAATCTCGGTGGAGACTCAGGGCAGCCATGTTTGTTTCTCTCCCGCCAGCTCCTGCGGGCAACTGCTGGGCCCGGGGCCATAGAGTGGGGGCTGCGTGGGAAAGAGCACAGGCCACCTCATCAGCCAATGCCCCTTTCGGGAGACAGTGCCTCCTCGGGGGGGGAAGGTGGAGGGGGGGATAGTTCCCCGACCAGCAAAAAAACTAATTGAGGAGTGCAGACCTACCCCACATGATGATACAAATGGGGTGGGTCAGGGTATGGTTGCCAAAGCTGCTGTACACCGCATAGTGCCAAGTGTCAGCAGCCAAGTTTACACCACTGATGAGACTGAGCTTTACTGATTGCGACTTACTAAACCTGTTCATTTCTCTAACCAGGATTGGCATTTTATCGTAGCAACAGCAGAGCTGCTGCCCTGCATTCGGAACTGCGAAACTCGTAGATGAGATGATCTACTAAACTGCAAGTACCTTGTCATTGGTGACACAAAATACACCCCACAAGAGACAGAGGTCCTTCCTACCATCCTTTCATTAGATCCTAAGACCTTCTATCTCATGGCACGTTGCGTCCACCCCCCCCGCCCCCGCTTCCTGCCACAGGGACAGATCATTGAGCAGGCCATTCCAGTGCCTCACCATTTATGTGATGATCTAGACCTGTCAGTTTTTTACACCGAAATGCTGGGAGAGGAGAAGCCCCTTGTATGGTGTGGCCTTAAGAGCGAGGGGCATTCCATTCAACTTCAGAGGATGATGGACACAGGGGCAGATGTGACAGTCATTCCATCACACAAATGGCCACAACAGCGGGAGCTGGAAAGAGTAGGCAACCCAGTTTTAGGTGTGGGAGTTCCACAATGGGCACAACAGTCTAAAAATGTATTTTAAATTACGGGGCCAAACGGACAATTAGCATTTCTACGTCCATTTGTTTTAAATTCAAAGTTCACTCTCTGGGGGAGAGATACCATGTCTCAATGGGGGGCAAAATTAGAACTACCAACCCCCCAGGGTTTTTAGGTGTGGCCACTGAAGAGCACCCTACCCAAAAACTCAAGTGGCTCACAGATACACCCGTCTGGGTAGAGCAGTGGCCGCTGAATAAAGAAAAATTACGAGCACTCACTCAGATTGTGAAAGATGAATTGGCAAAAGGACATATAGTAGAAATCAACAGCCCTTGGAATTCACCAGTTTTTGTTATTAAGAAACCAGGGTAGGACAAGTGGCGAATCCTCCACGATCTCAGAAAAATTAACAATGTCATTGAGGACATGGGGTCTCTCCAGCCAGGGATGCCTTCCCCATCTATGCTCCCCCAAGATTGGAAATTGGCAGTAATAGACATCAAAGATTGTTTCTTTCAAATTCCCCTGCACCCAGAGGATGTACCATGCTTTGCCTTCTCTGTGCCCCTCCATCAACAGAGAGGGTCCCATGAAATGTTACCACTGGAAAGTATTGCCTCAAGGCCTCAAATGCTCTCCTACCATCTGTCAGTGGTATGTTGCCAGAGTTCTGTCCCCAGTGCGTGCCAAGTGGGAAAACTGCATTTTATACCATTATATGGATGATGCTCTTGTCTGTGCCAACAGTGACAATGCAGGGGTGTTGGAGGACACTATTGCAGCCTTCTTGGCAGTTGGATTTGAGTTACAGAAGGAAAAGTACAACACCTGCCACCTTGGAAAAATCTGGGCCTTGAAATTAATAAAAGAACAATCATGCCCCAGAGGCCAATGATAAATGACAACCCAAAAACATTGCGGGACCTCCACCAGCTGTGTGGGTCTTTGAATTGGATCAGACCCTGGCTGGGGCTCACATACAGGAGTTTGGAAGGTTCCAACATGTACATGTTTCAGTAGATACTTTCTCCGGAGGAATCTTTGCCTCAGCCCACAGAGGACAAAAAGCTGCAGATGCAAAAAAACACCTTATGCAAGCATTCGCAACCTTGGGAGTCCCCACCACAATCAAAACTGATAATGGCCCAGCTTATATTTCAAAAGTGTTTGGTGAGTTTTTACAGGAATGGGGGGTGAACCATCGGACGGGAATCCCACACTCCCCCACCAGCCAGGCTGTGATAGAAAGAACACATCAGACCTTGAAGAAGGTTCTCCTCCGCCAGCGGGGAGACATCCGAGCTCTATCTCCACAACTTAGACTGTGCAAAGCACTTTTTACTATTAACATCTTAAATTGTTCTTTTGATAGGCCTGAACCGCCAATCCTGCTTCATTTTAAGCAACATCAACAGCTAAAACCCGAATAGAGACCACCGGCGTTAGTTAGGGATCGAGACTCTGGAGAAATCCAGGGTCTGCACCAGCTTATCACTTGGGGACAGGGTATGCGTGAGTGTCCACATCCTCTGGACTCAGGTGGATCGCTAAGAAATGGGTCAAACCCTATTCTCCTGAAAAGGGAGTGAGTCCACCGCAGAATACTCCCCTTGACGCTTTAGAAGACCCCACAGACGACGCAATTGCGTCAAACAGGAAACGCCGCAAGGAAGGAAGAGACCCCTAATTTCTGTTTCCCTTTATACTGGCAGAGCAAATGGTATTCTTTTCCATGACTTGTTTACCCTGTTATATGGTTTTATTTTTCTTTCAGACTAGCAGTATGTCAATTTCCACGTTCCTGTTCATCGTTTGGTTCCAGAAAATGGTGCTCTGCCTGTCCACAGTGGATGCGTGGATCGTCACACAGCCCCGGAAAAATGTGTGGGTCACCCTTGCCCAAGCCTTGAATCAAGACCATCTGTGTTTAGCTACTGCCTCAGCAGAAAATCCAATCGCCACATGCTTAATAGGGATTCCGAGTAAAGGGCAAGAATTCTCAAATTCCTTAGTCCAGTTGCAAAAAGGGTTAAATGAGAACAATTCACCTAATGTCTGGGCAGTATCCTACAAGCACCAGGGAAACATAGAACGTGTCAAAACACCTGTAGAAAACCCCCTACTCCTGTGGCGAAAGTGGGTTCTAGACCTACCCGCTGCCAATGGAGAGCCCCAGGAATTAGAATTACTGGGCTCTGCAAAAGCAGAATACTGCATCCAATTTGATTTCTCACCAGTTAAAGAAGTGAAACTATATGAGCAGGTCAGACTATACAAGGTAGAATTCAGAGCAAGCCAATGGTGCATAGTTGTTTATAAGTTGAGGCACCCCACCACCACAGATTTCTATCCCCGAAAACTAGACAAGGGATTGTTTTTCATCTGTTGGGATAGAGCATATCCAGGAATCCCTTCTCGCCGTATTGGAGGTCCATGCACTCTAGGGCGCCTTTCCCTTGCTTTCCCCAGCATGACTCAAATTCCAATCAGGCAAGCAAGAGGTGAAGCAAAAATTACTAAACGAAGTGCGAGTCAATTTGATGAACATTGTGATGCAGAAATTTACCATTGGGCAAAATCAAAAATAGTTGCTCTCTCTGTGCTCCTACTATGGGTGGCAGCGGCCAAAGCATTGAGTCAATTAGGCAATCCAGAATGCTGGGTGATGAAGCACGCAAATTTAACATCGGCAGCCCTAAGTGACCTCCTTGAAGATGAGGAAATTACCAGGAAAGTGACCCTGCAAAATTGGGAAGCTATCAATTTTCTGCTGCTGGCATATGGGCATGGATGTCAAGAGTATGAGAGATTGTGTTGCTTTGATTTGTCATCAAAAGGCCAAAGTATCCACTCATCCATTCGAGAGATTAAAAGCCTCATTAGTAGCATGAAGCAAAAAATGAAGACTGGTTTAAAGGGATGTTTAGAGATTAGAACCTTTCTGGGTGGGTGATGTCTCTTCTAAAAGACATATGCAACATTTCATAGTTGCGCTTTTGTTAGTTTTGCTGTCATTCAGGGTTCTTAGGTGAATCATTTCCAGCATCGTCACCACCAAGTCTACAACCTCTACACTGGTTGTAGTCGCTGCTGCCACCATAGAAGAATGGTGGGAAAATGACAAACGAGAGGACACCGCAGTTTAAAAGCCGCCGTTTCACCTTTCCCCAAAGCTCTGTTCATCTTATGAAATAATAGAGAGGGAGATGTTGTATGCAGCTGCGCAAGAGGCTTTGTGAATCTGAAGTTAGAAAGTTTTCTTTACTGTATTGTCCTGAGCTGTCACCACCCCCTTGCACAACTTCCATTGGATTTGACCTGTGGTGTGTTTAGGCTGGACACTGTCTCTATTGGTTTAACCTCTTGACCTACACCCCCTATAAAAACTGTATCCAGACCTCCTCCCGAGGCCATTTGTCCCTGCAGGGTTCAAGTAATACAGCTATCTCTGGACTGCACACAAATGGTCTCCCTAGTCTCTTTGTCCTGGTCCTTGTAGTGCTCTCAGAGTGGCGCTGCCTGTGTCACAGTGAACTAACAGCTACCTGGCAATCTCAGCAGAGACCCAGGGGCAGTGGCATTTGTTGCTCACCCACTGGCCCCCGCGGGCGACTGCTGGCCGGCACCTGGGGCCACGGGGCAGGGGGGGGGGTGGGGTGAAGGGAACCATGTGGGAAAAAGAGTGCAATGCAACAGTGTTTAATTCTTGAGATTGAAAACTTCTTTACTATTTTTTTTCAAGATATTGAACAGATTCCATAAAACAAAGTGGTAATAGCTATTACCAACTATGTATGGTGTTAAGTTTTAATAATGCTATTAATATTCACCAAGTTGAGCTGTGTTGAGAGTACTTGATAACATATGTTTTAGATATTACAATACCCAGTATGAGCAGACAAAAAGGAAATAATTATTATAGAGCTTTCTAATTTAGCACCTGCACTCAACTCGTCATATTCATTGCCTTTAAGTTATGATTTTGAATATAGAATTCATCTTACCAAATTTGAAGGGCTGTGATCTATTTGAAAAATGCCAACCACAGAGCAAGAAGCAGGCAGGAATTCATTCACAGACATCGTAGCAGGTTGTGTATCCACCTTTTTTAATGCATATGGGTACTTATGGGAAATAAGAGCATCTTACTCAGTTTCAGTATTTTAGTACTAATGTCCAATTGTTTTGGGTTCTTTTAATTCCCCCTTGAAAGCCAATGCCAATGTCAGCTTAAAAATGAAGCATTTAAATTATATTCAAGATTTCTACCAGACATGTACATATGGAGACACTGATGCTGGGTCCCTAGAAGCCATTAGCACTGAAAGGAGTAAAATCGCTATACATTTGGTCAGGTTGAGGTCTGTCTGGTATCCACATCTTGACTCTATCATATTGCAGAAGACTTCTTCAGTTATTGCAGAGACACAAGGGGAATGGGAAAGAGACAGGAGGGAGATAGCCAACAGTCAAGGCTCCTGAAACCTACAAAAAGAAATTGTATTCTATCCCTATCCCAAAGTTAAACCAAGCTCATTTTTTGAATACCTGACAGGATCCCCAAAATCTCATTTGCAGCTGGTGTTGGGTATTTGCAGTTAAAATAGAAAACAATGCAAACAGCCTTTTAAACATGTTAATTACTAAATGCTACTGCATTCTCTGAAAACCCCAAAGTTTTGATGTTTTGACTTGGGAAGTCAGAGGTTACGGGTACCTTTGCTATGTTTCAACACTAAATTTTAGATTCTTCTGTTCTCAAAAGAATCAATCATGAATGTGGATTTTTACATTCAGGAACAGAAAGCACATTGTATGTATGTAATATTAGTTAATTAGATAGTGTTTTAGTAATGAACCCTAAGCAAAGTATGTCCAAAACAACAAGGAGAAAATAAATACTGAACCTATATTTATGTGAATGCATACCAACATTTCAGTGAATTAAATAATTCTTTGAAAAAAAGGAGAGACAAGGATGTCATCTTCAACATAAAATATCTGTGTTGAAATTGAAATGTGTATGTCCACCTTTGTGAATCAAGGTTTTACAAGAAATTTGAATTCTAGATTTTAGTATTTTGGGGAGTTTGACACTGTAATCTTATAATTATTCTATTGATGTTGAATATAAATGTTGTAATGTTGTGCTGTGAGATGATTGGCTTTAAAAAAAAATAGTTCTCTCTGCAAAAGTAATAAAGTATCCTGCTAAAGAGCCATCTATAACAACACTTATTTTCTTTCTTCCATTAAATATCTTCAAGAGAAGCAAAGGAGACTTTCTTATATATTGATGGTGCTGGTAACAAGAGGCTGGTAATAAGTGACACCAACTGTCTAAACTAATTTCATGTCAAAAGTGTTTTTACACTCCTAAATCAGAAATTAGTATGTTCAGAGAAAATCAGGCCATGACTGAGAGATCTTTTTGTTTCTCAATATATTCCTTTCTCTCTTAGAAACTCCTATTGTTTCCATTAAATTTCTGTGGAATCATCCCAGTATCCTGCATGAGGGTGTGCTGGAACAGACCATATAATAACTTTCTCTGCGAGCAAAAGAACAAGAAGGGACTGTCAAGTTGAAGCCTAAGCTGATATGACACACATTTTTTCCTAAGGTTTATAAGTTCCAAGCAGGGTTTAAAGTATGTGAATTTCATGTTACTAATACCTGTCTTAGTGCTTGGTAAATCAATTATTTGATTTACTTCAGTAATAATAAAGCTATAATAAAACTTGCAGCAACCTTAATCTGAGCTGCGTGTGTTTGCATTTGATGTAGTCTATAGTTGCAGAATTATTTATTAAACATTTCCTTTTATAAGATGATTCATGGCTGCTTTACATAAGATAGTTTTGGGGAATATTTTATACTCTAACTGTTTCTTTTAAACACAATACAGATTACAGTAAAAAAGACCCTCTGTAAAAAGTTTTTAAATAAAAAGAAAGGTAATATTTCACTTGTGATGCAAGAGCCTTCACAGGAGATGCTTTTTAATTTAGTCCTTAACTCACCCAGTTGTGCATGAATATTCCAAGACTTTATACATTAGTAATATGTAAGATAACACTATAATGTAGAAGCTTTGCAGTACCATTGGTATGGCAGCATGAGATGAGCTATTCTTATTGTTACCTTTGTCCGAGCCAGCTAAGCAATTCCACATAGATTTTTTTTTCTTGTGTTGTTGAAAAATAAATGGTAGCTAGAGCAGCATATGTTCAATGCACCCCATTGTTTTTACACCTTTCACATCCATGGAGTTGGACAAATCATGATCTTTGGCTCATTATACTCATGGGCATCATGTTGTGTTATGTGCAGAAAGTATGTATAATATTCTCTGGAGAATAGGTAGCAATTCAGAAGCTTATTTTTCTTTTGACATACATATATGTCATGAAATACTAAAGAAAATCCTGCTTAATAGTGTTACTGCACACTCGGTTAATGGTGTAAGGGCAAATATAATTCCATTTACAAAACATCTGTTAAAGCTGCAATTCAAAACCCTGAAATTATTCTTCTTTCTCTAAATACTGTTCTTTTTTATTGTGATGGTTCCAAGGAACCATGGTTCTTGTTCTTGATATATGCACATCAGAAGTACAGTTATTGTCTGCCCCAGAGAGCCCATAATCAGAGCAGCAGCAAAAGGAGGCAGGAAAGAGGGAGCTAGGAAACTCACTGTATTAAGAAATCTACTATGATTAGAGTAATAAGCAGCTGTGGCAATTAATCACCTTTCTTTAAAAGCTCTTTACTCTCTGTATGGATGTATTTTTAATGATAATGCAATTATGAATTAAAAATAATAAGCTCTGTAGTGTTTGGTAATATTCTTATGTGGAATAAGGGCAACAAGGGGAAGCAAGGCAAGAAAACAGTTTGCTCTGTGAAAAGATTTTTGTTTACATCCCACTCCCTCATTAGGAATAAACCTTAAGTGACTGGTTGTGGTGGTAGAGTTAATTTTCTGCATAATGTTTGGTGTGAAGTAGTATCTTGAGTTTGTGTTGGAAACACAAGAATAACATAAGGATGTTTTTGTTACTGCTGAGCAGCATTCACACAGAGCCATGATAGAACCATAGTCTCTGCTGCCCCTCACCACTTCCCACCAGCAAGACTGGGGATGTACAGGGAGCTGGGACAGAACACAACCAGGACAACTGACTCCAGCTGACACCAGCAGTATCCCACACCATATGGCATTAGGCTCAGCACATAAACCACAGAAAAAGCTGGCTGGGAGCCACTGCTCAGGAACTGACTGGACATTGGCTGGTTGGTTATGAGGAATTGGTTTTCATTTTAATGACTTCTCTTTTTTGACTTTTATTTCCTCCTCTTTTTGTTGTGGTTGTTGCCAGTATTGTTATTTTTTTATTACAAATTTATTATAATTTTATTTATTTTATTATTTTATTTTATTTCACATTAATTTAATTTAATTTCTAAACCCTCTTTATCTTACCATGCAGGTTTTCTCACTTTCAATTCTCATACCCCTATCCTGATGGGCTGGGGACAAGTAAGCAGGTGGAACTCTTACTTTAGCAGTTGTGAAGGTTTTGTATTTGTGCAATGTTTCTGGTTTTGTTTGGTTTGGGTTTTTTTTTAATTCTCAGGAACAGTCAGAATAACAATCAATTTTTAAGTCAGATTGCAATGTCTAATTCATTGGTCTTATGGAAGTGTGAAAGCATTGGATGAAGCCCCAAGGTGAAGATGTCTAAACCAATAGTGTTTAGGGAGAAAGTTAATATTCTATTTTTTGTTGTTTTTTTTTTTTTTTTTTAATTATGCTTCAATCAAATAAAGAGAATGGCTGGTGTTTTTTGTAAGTGGCAATTTTGTAATACTGAAGAAAGAAGTCTTAAAAAGTTATGCAGCTCAACTATAATTTATGCCTTTGAGTGCAATGAAGCTATACACATACCTTTTAAGTAAATATATCTTTTACATTATTCTCACCTCTTTGTCACAGCTGCATTTTCCATTCCAGTACAGCTACTCCTCCAGAGTACAAAATCTTAATGTATCTCTCTCTATATCATACAGACTTTGGAGAACGTATTCATTTTTCCTGCAAAAGTTAAATAAAGTACAAAATTTTCAGCCCATCAATCCTTTAGCAAGCTGTCCAAAGTTACATTTCATTAGCAGGTTGTGTCAGTGGATAAATCGTACAGCACACTCTGAAGAAAAGGTGGAAAACATCCAGTCCTTTTTCATTAGATCCATCTGAAGCTGAACCACTGGAGATTACACACAAAAAGCACATAAGACAGAAAAAATACTATTCTGCCTATAAACTTCATTAATCATTAATCTCCTACTTAGTCATTTGAGTCACCGCCCCTTCTCTGCTTAGGCCCAAAACTGGTAATTTAATTTTGAGCTGCATAACAGATACATTTCAAGGAAAATCACAGACATAATGACTCCTGCTAAGCTTGATAAAGTTTTCATTTGTCAATTAAGAAGCTTCCAATAAGGCAAGATGGATAGAGCAAAATGGGACCAATCACATGATGCTATGAACAGAGTTGGGGTTGACAGGATTTTCCCCCTCTTTCTCTCATGCATGCACAGGCACATATTCTCCAAAACAAGCAAATACGCACATGCACGTCCCCTCACACATGTTCTTCTTGTTGATTTTGGGAATAGAAGTAATTAGGGGGCTTTGATTCACTGGTATGAACTCATTACCTAAGAGACTGGGATTACTTTACAATAAGTGTCAAAGACCTGACCAAAGATAATAAATACCTGAGGAGTCACCCATGGACTGCAGTGTCAAAATTATTTTTTATTAGCAAAATTTTTACAGGCTATGTTGAAAATCAGTGTTCTAATAAAAGTGAGCTATGTAAAGAAATAGCAGTAAAATCTAATGCTGGAAAGTGTGCTACATAAACAAGAGAAGCTCTGACAATATAGTGGAGACACACTGTGATAGTTTAAGGACCAACTTAAATTGGTGATAAGCCAGTTAGAGGGGCACTATCAGATTAAAATTTTGTATCCAATACAATGTTAAGTCAGTGTATGCATTAGATATTGAAAAGTCATTATGTAGTTAAAGGCTTGGCTAAATACAAAAACATCAGTGCTGAGGATATCCTAATCAGACATCAATGGCAAGCTTTATTTTCAGATGTAGTCTAGGATAAGAAAGACTAGACTAGCCTAGGGTAAGAAACTACACACCTATGCACCTTTATGCATAATTTTTGGAAGAGATTTCACACCAAATTTTTCTATGAACTGGTGAGAGCACAAATATTTCTGAGAGTTCTACACTTGTTTAAAGCACCAGAAATTACTGATTTTACTTGGCACCTTTGATAATAACAATAGGAACTGATTCATAAACTTTGCTTTAGTGGTTCCTGCTCCTCTTTTGACATTGCTCCCTTTCTCATATTATAACCTATCCACATCTATCACTTCACACCATTAAGAATGATTTCTTCGGTTTCCTAAAAGGAATGACCAGACATTAAATAGTAATGCATATTTTTTCTTTTCAGACACATTTTTCTTTTAGTCTTACTTTCCAGATTATTACTACTAAGCATTCTTGTTTAGGCTAGTTGAAAGAGAAATGGTTAGATGCTACTGACCCACAATGAAAAATTGTGAAATACTGCAGTTTGTGCTAGATTCAGAACAGATTTCTTGGACGGCTTGTGCCCTGACTTTCTGATGTACTTGAGTCCACCTCCAATGAAGATTTTTTTCTGATGTTTGAAGTAAACAAAGTCATAGCTCTTCACACTCTTGTATTCTGTCAGTGTCAAGAGTTCCACCAGAGGACCTACAGATCATAAACAAGTAGACTTACAATTTGAAGATTCAAATGAAGAGTGTGAGAGTACAGAAATGGTAGAAAGTCATCTTTATCCTCTCTTCTTCCACTTTTTATCTTAAGAAAGACAGTAATTGATAATGTCCTCATGTTCTAAATACTTGCTAACAAACTCCTCCCTAAATTTTGGCATTTGAAAGCACTCAAGTCCTTCTTTGCAGAGAAAATTTCACTTTGGAGCAAATGTGATCTGTATTTTCTCTAATATTTACATAATATCTGAAATACCCGATATTAACAAGTGCGTTCTACTAGCAGACTTTTCACTCTGTCATGGTTTGACACTGGCGCAATGCCAGCGCCTCCATGAAAACGCAACCTCTTAATTGAATGCTGTGAAATATGATCAAGAACAGAGCAAAGCAGGCCAAGCTTAATAATAAAAAGGAAAAAAATTTTATTAAGCTACTACTATTATACTACTATAAAAGGAAAAAAAAAAGAAAAGCGCACACAAAATCCAAAATGAAAACCTTTCAAAACATTCCTCCTCCCACCATCCAAATCCAACAAACCACAGTGAGACACATTTAATCAATTATTCACCCTTCAATATAATCAATACTGAGTCCATCAGGGGAGAGAGGAGTCACCCTTTCACCACAGACCCCCAAGAAACACAGCTGCCACTTCTTGTGTTTCCATGTCACACATGGCACCACCCAGAGAGGATCTGCCAGTGTGACACTCTCCTCTCCATGTCAGCGTGCTCCCACCACCATGCTTGGACAGACTGCTCATAGGGCTCCTTTAAGAATGCTTTGGCAAAGACCAACAGGAGCAACAGTCCAGTGTCTCAATTTCAGGACCACAGTCCCCTCCATTTTCCCCTGGGGCTGAGGGTCCAAGAGCAGAGATCTTCATCTTCCTGAAGACAGAGGAGCATCATCAAACCCTCCTCAACTTTCTCTGTTCATTCCTGAATTGGTAGTTGCTGAAGCACGTCCTTTGGGTCATCATAAATCCCCCTAAAATGCAGTCTCTGTTGCAGGAGAAACTGGTTCAGTCTGTGGCTGACAAGAAAAGTCCAGCCAAAAGCCACTCCATCATCTCCCCCTAGCCTTCTTTTCCCAACAACTCAGGTCCCAGGCTGTCTCTCTTTCCTTCAAATTGAGGAGGAATAATATTTCTCAAAGCCTTCATTTCCCAGGAAAGGGTTAAAAGTCCCGGACTCCCCGGACAGCTGATATCACAGCCCAGGACCCAGTCTACCGTCTCCCACGCTGGGCATCCTCCCCCACATTTCTCCTCCTCTGCTGGCAGACTTCCAGGTGTCTTCAGGCTGTCTATCTCTTTCTCTCTAGCTTGGGGTGGGGGGGAACAAAGACATCTCAGACGTCCTCCACCCTTCCGTCTGCAGGAGCTGGCTCAGTTCCAGATCCTTCACCCCCTGGCCTACCTCCCCAGGCTGCATGGCTTCCCCTCCCCCACCCAGCTCGTTGCTGGGTAGGGGAGGTCTGCACCCTCTGATGACCGGAACCAAAGAGAGCAAATTCTCCTGGGAATTCTGCTTTTAACACCTCTGTGTTCTCAGAGGCGTGTCCACCCTCAACTGGTCATTCCAAGTGCCAATATCCAAACCTGACCACTGACTGGACTGACCTCTGCCTGCCGAGAAAATTCTTTTTCATGTGTCAAACCATGACACTCTCTCAGTTGCGTCTGATGATGATACAGTTTTTTGACATCAGAGTCTGTTGATTTTGCAGTTGCGCTTTTATAAAGGGGCATAAAAATTAATTTCAAAAAACTACTTGTAAAGATAAGAATTTAGTTTTTACAGACTCATTAATTAACCAGCATGTTAATTAATACATGAAATTTCCACCTGAAAGTGAAAATAGTGACCATGCTGTAAAGGGTCACTGACAGAAGATTTGTAGATCTGTAAGTGAGGACAGCAGACAGCGAACAGTGGAATGAAATGGATTGTATTGAAAGATTTCTTCTTTTTTCAGATTCTAACCTTTTTTATAGTTGTATATGTGCTGAATTTTTACTAAAATATTGCAGATTTTTTCTTACTTTATTTACAGATGAAGTTTTAAGGCTCTTGTTGGAGCACTACAAATATCTTGGCTTTCATGATGCAGTCATTCGGAAGATTACTTCATTTTTATGTATGTCCAACTGGTTGTTTTTATGTATGTCCAACATATATAATGAAATGCATTATATCTGAAAGACACTCCCACTGAAAAATTGAGAAAGAGTCAGCTGGTATATATACATATGTACAAATTAATGCATACTATTCTGGTATAAGGAAAACCAGTGATATTTAAGGAATTAAATTCTCTGTCAAGCAGCATCTTTGTCATGGTTTGACATAGAAAAAGATCTTCTCGGTAGGAAGAGGTCAATTTGGATAGTGACACTTGGGGTGACCAATTGAGGGTGGACATGCCTCTGAGAACACAGAGGGGTTAAAAGCAGAATTTCCAGGGGAACTCGCTCTCTTTGGTTCCGTCAGGGTGCAGTGCAGGACTCTCCCCTGCCCGGCCCGTGGCTGGGTGGGGGACGGGAAGGCCCACGGCCTGGCTGAGGTAAAGCTGAAGGGTGGAGCGATTGGAACTGGGCTGGCCCCCTGCAGATGGAAGGGTGGAGAAATCTGGGACGTCTCTGTTTCCCCCCAGAGTCTCACTCTCGAAAGACACAGTGATGGTTTGCCAGCAGTACCGCAGGGAAGGAGGAGAGCGGGGGTGGCCCTAAGGCTGCAAGGTGCCAGCGTGGGAGCCGGACTGGAGATCCAGGCAGAGAGCCAGCCAGGGAGTCGGGACTTTTAACCCTTCCTTGAGAAATGAAAGCTTTGTGAAATTTTATTCCTCCTCAGTTTGAAAGAGAGGAAGAGAGACAGCCTGGGACCCGAGATGTTAGAAGGAGAGATTCTGGGTAGAAGGAGATGATGGAGTGGCTTCTGGCTGGACTTTTTCTTGTTAGCCATAGACTGAACTGATTTTCTCCTCCAAGAGAGAGACTGTATTTTAGGAGGATGCTGGTGAGCCAAGAGACCTGCTTCAGCAGCTGAGGAAAGACAGGTGTGGAGCAAACAGAGAAAAGCTGGAGAGGTTTGTGGTGGTGCCCCCTTTCTTCAGAGAAGAAGAGAAGATCTCTGTTCCTGAGACCCTTGGCCCCAAGGGAGGAAGAAAATGGGGGGGGACTGTGGTCCCAAAATTGAAAAACTGAACTGTTGTTTTTCCCCTCTTGGCAGAGCATCCTTGAAAGGAAAAATCCTAAAAGCAGTCTGTCCATCCATGCAGTGGTGGTGAGACCACTGTGCATGGAAAGGAGAGGGTAACACTGGCAAACTTTTTTTTCTCTGGGCGCTGCCATGTGTGACATGGAAACACAAGGAGTGGCAGCTGTGTTTCCTGCAGATCTATGGTGCAAGGGAGACTCCTCTCTCCCCTGATGGACTTAGTATTGATTATTTTGAAGTGTCCAAATGTGTCTCACTGTGGTTTGTTGGAGTTGGGTGGTTGGACGAGGAATTTTTTGGAAGGTTTTCATTTTGGATCTTGTGTGTGTTTTTCTTTCTTTTTTTTCCCCTTCTTTTATAGTAGTAATAGTGGTAGTAGCTTAATAAAGTTCTTTTCCTTTGTTGTTAAGTTTGGGCCTGCTCTGCTCTGTTCTTGATTGTGTTTCACAGCATTCAATTGAGAGGTTGCATTTTCATGGGGGTGCTGGCATTGTGCCAGTGTCAAACTATGACAATCTTATAAGTGATTCTCAAGATATTCCTTTTAGAGGCCTAAGATGCTATTTTGGATGGCTTAATAAAGTTGTGCTGAAAAAAATAAATCTGACAAGTTCAAATCTTAGCCCAGGGAATCTCTGGCTCTGTTTGAATTGCTTTCTGAGAAGTGTGAACACAGAAAATATTCCATCAGACACTCCCACCTCCCACAGAGCTTGAAGGGATTACAAGTATTGCCTCTCTTATTTTCTCCATATTTTCCACGTATTGCACATTGGAAGGCACACAAAGCCTCTTTTCAGCCACAGAACAGTCTCTGTCAGCTTTTCCTCAGCTGCTTTTCACCAGTGGGCCAGGAGACTACACAGGAATGGGAGAGCACAGTTCCTGCTGTGCCGCTCAGGTGGCAAAGAAAGTTATTATCCCTCAACCAGGACTGAAAAATGTTGGTGTACTTCACTTCTGTAGATCAAAAATATTCTCAGCAGACTGTTTAGAAGTTTGAAAGTCTAAATCAGACTACATGTGAATACTGAGGAAAAAACAAGAGGTGTTGAAAATTCAAGGTAGTTCTTACTTACAGGCCTAATTTAGATCATTTGGAAGTATGGTAGACCTCACTGAGACAAGGAACCTTTAGCCTCTGAGGAATTTATCCTACGGATGTGAAAAAGATGGTAAGTACCTGTGTGAAATCCAAAACCAGAAACAAAACTGTTTATGTGGGTATGTGTGGCAAGCACATTTCTCTCACTCTCAGGATTTTTCCTAGAGGTGCACAGAGAGAAATGGAAAACGAAACAAATTTCTATTTCTGCTCCTTGTTTTTCCTAAGTGGAATGTGTTTGGAGAATTGTTTACCTGGAGTGAGTGCTTGATTGGATTCTGGTGAGGATTGTTTGAGCCTGATGGCTAATCCAATCCACCTGTATCTGGACTCTCGCAAGCAGAGTTAGTTAGATTAGAGATAGAGTAGGAGAAAGTAGTATGTAGTTTTTAGTATCCTCCTTTTATATAGTATATTAATGTATTATATCATAATTATAATAAAGAAATAATTCAGCCTTCTGAACTGAGTCAGACATCATCACTTCTTCCCACTGTGTTCGCCTGCATCTACAACAAGTATGAATATGTCATATGAGATAATACTACACTTTCACCTCTATGAAAAATCCTGACAGTGAGAGAAATGTGCTTGCCACATAACACCCTTTCCGTATAAATAAAAAAAAAAACCAAAAAACTGCATTTGCAACTCTTCTGCAGGACCCTTGCAAAATGAAACAAAACATCTCAAGAGGTCCCCTTATCAAATTGCTAGTTATCAATCAGAAGCCAAATCAAACACTGATGTGGAATGTTCAGAGAAATCCTTTACCTGCAAAAGCATCTATCCGATCTCTAAACCAAAATGTATAATATAAAAACCCAAACAACAATGAAAAGAATGCTCAAGGCTCAAAGTCCAAACAGCTGAGTCTCAGGAGAAGGTGTCCATTGACTAGAAATGTTAATCTTGACATCTTTCTCAATCCTGAAACAGAACAACTGAAGAAAGTCCAAACAACAATGAACAAACCCATAAGAAAAAAAACAAACCACCAAATGTGACCTCATATAATTATCAAACACCAAAACACCTTTCCCATGCAAAAAAAAAAAAAAAAGTCATCAAATTCAAAACTCAGAAAATCTCTGAAATGCCATGGCCAAAGCTCTGAAATCAACCACTTTCTTTCTTGTTTCTTATTTTTTTCAACCATCTCTATTTAACTAATCTTAAATCTAATTTCAATGATTTTTTTTTTTTTCTTCAAATCTTGGAATCAGAATCCCCAGCAAGCAGGTGGCCCCGGTCCATGTGGTTGGAACAGAGATCCCAAACCCGGCCGCGGGGTACACGAGCGCCCAGGGCCGGGGGGCTGGGCCGAGGAGCCCGGACCCGGTGACAGCCAAGGGTGGGGATCCAGGCCCTGGGGGCTCTGGGGGCCGGGACAAGGAACTCAAGCCCGACGGGCGAGGCGGGGCCTTCATCTGCACAGCCCGTCCCTCAAATGGGAGCATAGAACAAGAACTGCCCCAGGGCTCAGCAGAGAAGATGTTTTCCCCATAGAATTGTTGATTCTCAGGATCTGTGGCACGGCTGGGCCGGCACGCAGCTCCACCAGCACCCCCATCTCCTCCAGCCGCAAGGCCAGTGGCAGCATTCCCAGAACTCATCCCCCCTGCTGCCCAAATGCGAGTGGGAGGGGCGAGGAGCTCCGAGCCCCAGCGAGAATGCCCCACCCACGCCAGACTATGACCGAGCAAAACGCTGTTCCCCAGAAAGGCACTAAACTTCACAATTTTCACTTTCACGGCAGCCGCAAACAGCTGCCGGGCAGCGCCAGCACCAGGGAACAGGCTGGGGGTAGACGCCGAGCTGACTGGAGGCGGCGGGGCAGGGCGCTCTTTTCCGAAAGCGGTGGAGTGGGCTCCGCGAGCAGCGGGGCGGGCTGGGGGTCTGCTCCAGCATCACAGCTCGCACTGGGAACAGGCTCCGGGCTGGCATGGGGGCCTGGAGGCGCCTCTGTCCCTGCAGGAGACGCGGCCGCCGGCTCCGAGGCCGGCTCTGACACGGGCTCTGGCGGGGCCAGGGTGGCGGGAGGCGGCGGCGGTGCCTCCGCAGCGGGTGTTTCTCTCAGCGCCGGCTGGGTCAGAGGAGGAGGCAGCACGGCTGTGGGCGGGCAGACCGGCGAGGGAGGCGGTGTCTCCGGCTCTGCTGGGGCTGGGAGCGGCTCCATCTCCTCCGAGGGGAGGATGGGGGTCTTACGCTCTGGAAGAGGAGGCTTCTCTTGAAGGGAGACAGAAAAACCTCTGAACGCCGGACAAAAGCTCACAAGTGGGGGCTCGCGTAGCGACCATTCTTCAACAAGCTCATCCCTGATTGGCCATGACGATGGGGCTAAAGGGTTCCTGCGGGGTTCGGGGGACTCCCACCAGCACTCTTCAAATGTCATCACTGGGTTCCAGCTGTGGACGATTGGAAAAAGCTTAAAATAAACCAACCCGTGTCGACAGTGTGGGAAATCTTGTACGGAGCGTTCCCTGACAAAGAAATACAGAGATTTCCAAGCCTCTGGTTTCAGGGAAGTGGTAAAACGCCTGAAAAAAACATGAGCATGTGCAAATTCAAGAAATTCCCACAAATCATGGTCGGACACAGTCTCTCCATGGCTCCAAAGCAAATCTTTCCAGAGGGCAAATATAAACAGATCATCAGAATACCAAAGAGTGTTCAAGTCATCAGACATCTCTTCCCAAAGTTAAAGTCCACCCCAGGTCAGGGCAGTATTATAATCAGAAGATCAGTACCTTTTCAAAGGCAGGCAAAGGCATCCGATTACGGCAAACTGCTCGGGGCTGCACCTGGTTCTATCGAGAGGGTTCCCACGGTGTCTTACCTTCCCTGATCCCTTGCAGGGACTTCGGACAAGCCTTTTCAAGAGGGTTCACCTCCTTTGCCGTGTTAAATCACGGCTGTAGACCAATCCAGGTCCTGGTTCTTCATCCCACGTTCGGGGTCACCACTTGTTGTGGATGCAGGCAAACCCAGTGGGAAGAAGTGATGATGTCTGACTCAGTTCAGAAGGCTGAATTATTTCTTTATTATAATTATGATATAATACATTAATATACTATATAAAAGGAGGATACTAAAAACTACATACTACTTTCTCCTACTCTATCTCTAATCTAACTAACTCGGGACCCTGCTTGCGAGAGTCCAGATACAGGTGGATTGGATTAGCCATCAGGCTCAAACAATCCTCACCAGAATCCAATCAAGCACTCACTCCAGGTAAACAATTCTCCAAACACATTCCACTTAGGAAAAACAAGGAGCAGAAACAGAAATTGTTTTGTCTTCCATTTCTCTCTGTGCACCTCTAGGAAAAATCCTGAGAGTGAGAGAAATGTGCTTGCCACAGATGGCCTAGCCCTCAGAGTGATGGGGAGTGGAGAAATATCCAGTTGGTGTCTGCTCATTAGTGGGAATTCTACAGGGATCAGTGTTGGGTTCAGCCCTGTTTAATATCTTCATCCATGACCTGGATGAGGTGATCAAGGGCACCCTCAGTCAGCTTGCAGATGACACCAAGTTGGGTAGTAGTCTTGATCTGCTGGAGGGCAGGAAGCCTCTGCAGGGAAACCTGGATAGGATGGATCCAAGGACTAAGACCAGTTGGATGAGGTTCAACAAAGATGAAGTTGCCAGATCCTGCCCTTGGATCACAACAGTTCCGTACAGCACTACACACTGCTACAGAATGGCTAGAAACTGGCCCAGTGGAAAAGGACCTGGGAATGCTACTTGAAATCCAGCTGATTGCGATCCAGCTGTGTGCACAGGTGGCCAAGAAGGCCAAAGGCAGTCTGGTCTTCAGCAATACTGTGGCCAGCAGGACCAGGACAGTGACTGTCCTGTACTTGCCACTGCTGAGGTTACACCTCTAGTGCAGTTCTGGGCCCTAACTACAAGCAGGACATTGAGGTGGCAGAATGAGTCCACAGAAGAGCAATGGTGATATAGTAAAGGGTCTGGAACACAAGTCTTTTGTGCAGTGGCTGAGAAAGTTTGGGTTGTCTAGTCTGGAGAAAAGGAGACGCAGGGGTGACCTTATCACTCTACAATTTCCTGAAAGGAAGCTGAAGTGAAGTGGGGTTCATCCTCTTCTCCCAGGTAACCAGTGACAGAAGGAGAGAACATGGCCTCAAGATACACCAGGGAATATTAAGTTTGGACATCAGGAAGAATTTCTTCATGGAAAGGGTAGTCAAGCTTTGGAACAGGCTGCACAGGTAAGTAGTAGAGTCAACATCCCCGGCAGTGTTCAAGAAATTAGTGGGTGTGGCATGTAAAGGGTGTCCTTGACGAGGTGGTCTTGGTTGGTCAAACATTGGACTCAGTGATCTCAGAGGTCTTTTCCAACCTTAATGATTCTGTGTTTCTCTGATTCTGTGACTAACAAATTTCAAGCATCACTTTGACAAAGGCTTTGTAAAGATCAGCTCTAATTTATAAGAAAATTGATATTTATATATAACTTTTTTGCTAAATTATGAGAGATACCCTGGTATTTCTAAAAGGAACTACATGACACTTCTATCCAGTTTGACAGTTTACTTTCACTGCTTCTGTAGTAATTTAAAGCCATACACACTGCAAGATTAGATCACTCCAGTTAGTGGAAAAATATTTTTTTCATCCCTCAGCTCCTTTTCACGATTTTACTGAAGAAAACAGAAAGACTCTATTCCAAGATGTGGTAAGAAATAGAAAGCTTCCTTTATTCTCTGTCTAAAACTCTGTATTATTGACAGGTGTCATACTCATTTCATAGGGACTCTAAGCTAACCCTAGGACTTTTCAGAAACACTAGAAAAAAGAAAACAACATCATATGCAAAAAACAACATAGAAATGCATTGCTAGTTGCAAAGATGAAAGAACTCACATGTGAAGAAACACTCTAACCCATACTGTTATTGAAAATGCAGTTAGAAACTACAGCTTTCCAACTACTTAAGTGAGTAAAAAAATCTTCCAGAGTTTCCGACCTTTGTGGACTCAGCTTCTGTTCACAATATTGCGCACAATTGAATGACATCCACCTTAAGAAGAATTGACTTCCTATAGAAAGGGCACATATGCCAGGGATACAATAATTTCTCAAGGAATTGAGCAGATAAGCAGTCAGACTGTGGGACACTTTGTCAATGAAACAAGATCAAATATAGGAGCTGGATTATACATTAACTGAACGACATGGATAGTATAACTTGGAAGGTAGAATATAAAAAACATTTCCAAATACAATAGAGATCAGGAAAAAAAAGATGTGTGCTTACAGAGAATGCTAGACTAGATCTAGAGATCATACAAGCCTGTTTCTTTTTTATCATTGAATAGTTATTCACATTTTCAAGCCATGCATCCTCTGTCTTTTCCTTTTTTCCTCATCTGTCAGAAGGAATAACTATTAAAGAAAAGAGGCATTATCTGGGAAGCATAACCCATGTACAGTTTCTGGCTCAGTGAGGATTGATATATTTTGTAAAACAGATAAAAACATCAATACTGTTGTATTCTTTATATACTTTTTAGTGAACTCCTAATAATAAAGCACTGTTTCTGCTACCTGACATATTCAAAATTGCATAATATTTCTCAACTGAAGCAAATAAGTTTAGTGGGGTAACAGAGCATGGTAACTGAGATATTATTGAAATATGGGAGCCTGAACCCCAGCCACTGAATAAGTAAAGCAGGTTACAAAATGTCCTGGATTGAACAGACTTAGTTATGCACAAGAGAAACAAACAAACAAATAAACAAACAAATAATTTTAAAATACCCCCACCGAGATGTGTTTTAATCTGCAAAAATACAAGTAAAGAAAGGAAAGAAAAAAAAAAAGCTGAATGAAACTTGAAGGAACACTAGTTCTTGTAGCAAAACAAACAAACAAACAAAACACAAAAAACAAACAACCAACAGAGATAATTTGGCCTCCTACCAATAGTGTTGGTTTCCAAATTTTGCCAAATAATTATGACCATGTTACATGATTCAGGAGGGGTTTTCTGCCCACATGTTGAACAAAACTTGTACAACAATATTGATTACACTAGATACTTTTCTGTGCTTCTTTGGATCACATTTGTCATGAGCTTGAACAGAACAAATTTTTGCACTGCTTCAAAAGGAAAATTTGGCTGTCATGCTTTCATGTGAGTTACAACATGTCTGTACAACAAAGTTTGTTCTTTACAGTACAGTCATGAGAATTATCAAATAAAAGGTTGTGTTCATTCTTACCTAAGTACATTACTAGATTGTTGATTACCATACTAGTTAATGTTCTTATTTATGCTGCTGCTGCAATTGTCTTGCTGCATCAGCCAGCAGAAATGACAGACACCATCTCACAGATTTATTGTGGTCTTGGCTTTTAACAAAGGCTCATCTTAAAGTGTTCGAGACTATGGGTGTAATTAAATTGTGGATTGAATTAAATTAGAATCTTGTTGAGTGTGCGAGACTGTGTTGACTGTGTGAGACAATGGCAAGTTATCCAAACTAAGTCAATTAAGTGTGTCTCAGTATTCTTTCAGAGGCAATTGCTGATATTTTAACATGAAATCTATGACTACAGACTGCGACATAAAAATTATAATAGATGCTGCTGATGTTTTTTTCCTCTGTCTGCTTTTTTTGTGTCTGCTTCTCCTGCTGTGTTGTATAGTATCCTGACAGCCATTTCATTTCAATTTGTATTTCCATTTTAAGTTTATCAGTATTGAATTTAAAAATAAAGTTGCTGTTTATTTGAGAAAATAGGAAATACAGCAATTTTATCATGAAAAGTAAAGGAAAAAAAAGGCAGAGAAAAATACCAATTGACCCCACAGAAAGCTTTTTTTTTTGCTTTTTGAAAGGACATATATTGTTTTCTGTGTACCACAAACATAGCTTTTATAAAAATGAAAATGAAAGTTTTTGTTGCCATTTCCTTACTTTAATAAGCTATAACATTTATAGTAATCAGACTTCTTTTGATAATCTGGTTATTTATATCTAGTTTTAGGAGCTGCTCCTGTAAATATACACACAAATAATTTTACTAATACAAAATAGAAGTGCATTTTGTAAAGGCAGTGCACTGCCAAGTGTATATATTTCCTATTGTATAAATGTATGTTCAGAACAGACTTACAGATAACATGTATTGTCCCAATTAAAGAACCTTGTTTTCAAAATTTTTCTATAAAGTGAACTAGTCTTGAAAAGTATTTTATTAACCTCTCTGGAACACATATTACTTATGTCCCAACCCAAAATGCAGGAAACCTATCAAGGTGCAAAAAAGCTAATGAGAACACCTGGTGCCCTTCATGTTTTCTTTGTTTTGTTTTGTTTTGTTTTGTTTTGTTTTGTTAGAATGCAACCTGAAACACCTACTGTATTATTATTTATGTATATACTGTATTATTATATATATATATACTGTATTATTATTTATGACAAATTCTCACTTTTGAAATATCTAGACAATGTTTTACATTTTTTTCCTCTCTTTATCTTCAAGTATCACAACCTGCAGTACTAGGGAGCAGGGCAACAGGACCAAATGGCCACATTCTATGAACTACGTCTATTCATGGCAGCAAGTCAACTGCTTCCCATGTAGTTCTGTCCTGCTCCATACATGTATGTACTGATGAATTTTACAGTATGGTGTGAGAAGTCCAAGATTTCCTGAGCACCTGCATGTTCACAAGTATATTTTCCTGCATGAAATTCACTAGACAAGAATTGTAGAGTGCTAGCAAAATACCATTGAGTGTTTTATCCTGTCTGTAATCACAGCACAGCTGCTAAGACAGGAACTCATGTGCAAACTATAGAGAAGAAATTCTTTCTGGTCTTAAGATGGGTCAGTCTGCACTGTATAGCTAAATCTTGGAAACCTGCCAGCTCCTCTCCCGGACATACTGTTTCAGTGCTGGAAATTGTTTCACTTAATATCCAACTTGACCTGTTCAATCTGCAATTTGTGGCATGGGTCTGTTGTTGGGTGATCTACTAATAGCAAGTAGAGTTTGCCTTGGATTTGTAATTTTCCAGTAGCCATAGAATGGTATCGTATTATCCTTTAGCCTATACTTCGCTGGTAAACACCCACCAATCTCTGTAGGAATTATTCAGATAGGAGGGTAATAACAGCACCAAGAAGAAGAACTCTTAGGCAAGTCATAAATGCAATCAAATATACAAAATACTAATGAGCAAAGTGAACTTTGCTTTGCTGGAAATGCAGATGTGTAATTCTGACTTTTGTATTACAAGTTTCTACATGTTAAAGCAAGTACACATTAACTATATATGTGCATTATATATCTTTAAATACCTTTTCAGAATAATATTCTGAAAAATTTTCTGTAAAAAAAGTAACATTGAGACACCAACCTGGTACATAATCAGCTTAAATCTGGGGGAATGGAATGATTTTTACTGTGTGAGTGACTCCTGATCTGCATCATGATATACTCCACTGCCGTCAAAGCACTGGGCCCTATGATGCAAATCAGTCTGATTTGAATAAAGAAAGAAAATCCCATAAATTACTTCTGCATATTAATATGCTTTCTTGTGAAAATTTGGTCCTTAGAACTAGAGAGTACCACTGAGTAAAAATTAGGTCATTTCAGGAGAAGAAGGTGGTGTTTGCAGCTTTGGGATAGACTTTAGGCACATACTTATCATCTGCCTTTATGTCAATTTCTCAAATTTTCCTAAAAACTACATTTATTGCCACTAAAATTAAAGACCATTATGAGACAAATTACTGTCTCACATTCAATCAACCATTTTTAGTAGTGTGGTGTTAGCCAGATTAATAACATGAGAGGCTATGATGAGCATCTTCTCCTCATCTCACAGCTACTGCATTAAACATACTCACTCTCTTTGTTTAAATCAACCTTCTGCTTTTTATGTATTATATTAATAAAAATATACAAAATATGACCTTCATAACCCTCAGAGGTTTCTTAATTATAGTGTTTAAAGTTTTTTTTATTTTTGTTTTTGGTTTTGTTTTGGTTTTTTTTTTTTTTTTTTTTTTTTGTAAAATGTATGCAATTTAACAGCGTTTTAAGTGCTCTCTGATATTTTGACACCTGTTTTGTTGTTCTCCCCTCTGAATTTTTTCACCTCTGAAATGTAACAATTGTTTCTGTTATTGATGAGTCAGTTGCCACAGTCAGTTTCTAAGTTTCTTCCATTGAGAAATATCTTGTTTCAAAGCAGGGGATTGGGCTAGCAACTAGATTTTTGTTAAAGCATTCGGATTTTCTGGTTACTGATTAATATAAAATTCTAAGCATATCTCAGTAAGGACTAGTCTATAAAAGGTTAGCACTGAAGAACCGTATTGTCACATTGTTTATCCGCAACCAATTTTATTTTGCATATGTCTGATTTCTCCATTACATTTTGTTTTCCTTTTGATGAACACTCTTATTTTTATTAGAAACATTTGGTCTTCACTTGTCACTGCATTTCTGATTGCTTAATAAATATTTTACATTTATAATCACAAAATGGTTTTGTTTGGTCTTTAAAAAAAAAAAAAGAAAAAACAGGAAGCCAAGCATTTTCAAGCTGTTCTTAAATAAATACATAACCTGTATACAAGTACTATAGTTTTATGTCAGGCTAATTGACCCCATAGAAGGTTGTTTTTTTTTTTACTTTTTGAAAGGACATATATTATTTTCTGTGTACACACAGAAATAACAGAGAGAGATCTTGTTTTCATCTATGTCATCAAGATATCCAGCTGGTACTAGACTGGTCTGGACAAGTGGAGCAGGGCTTTGAAAGTCAAGTTGGATTCATGCAGATGATGTTCGTGGGTAGGTTACACTCAGCCACATGGCAGTTTTTTTGGTAGCACAAATCATCACTACAACTGGTTTGAGTCACTTGTCCTTCTAGTCTTGAGCCTTGATTCATCTGGGGTGGATCTGATTTCTGCACAAACTTGATGTTTCCATCTGTATGGGTATGATGGTTAGACAGCATGTATTTATTCAAAAGAAATAATGTAATAGCAGTGTATAGATACAACAAGTTTCTAGTTGCTTTGCTACCACTTCTTGGAATCATACAATCCACAAGTGGTACTCTTGTAAGCCCCTTTCTTCCATCAGTGTATTTAAAATATGATATCAGAAATGCTATTCTATTCTCAGCTAGTCCTGTGGTGTTGGGATTTCTCTCCCTAGCTACAGCTTAGGTATAAAGTTTGAACACAAAAAGGAAGTAAGACAGGCACCCTGGTGCTTCAGGGGCTCTTGTTACTGGGACCAAGTCTGCAAACAGATCTGTTTATCTGAATGAATACACAAGTTTTTTATGGCCTGTTGGATCTGAAACAAACTTTGTGGTAGATGGTGTGTGAGAATATATACTCAATATCACAGCTTAAAACATGGAGTGAATGAGTCCCATGGTCAGGGGAAAAAAAATTTACATGAACTGTGGAATGATATTTGGACTTGAATCTTTCAGGAGAGGCAGATTGTTACAATTATGCACATACAAATAAGCTCTTAAATTAAAAAAAAAGTATAAGACAAAAAGTTATAGGTGCTAGGACATAAATACTGAACAGCGTGAAGTTATCTGTACATGTTTAATGAGTGATATGAGAAGGATACTAAATTAAGTGACATGTCAAGCTGAAGTGTAATCATACTGGTAAGTGCACATAACAATATATATATGAGCAAAGAAGATACAAGAATATTGACTTCATTTATTTTAAAAATTGCTCATGTTCACATTTCATGAAGTGTGACCTTCAAAATTCAGTGTATTATATCTATAAATATATCACAGCAGCAAGTTAAACAATGAAGTCTTGTTACTAAGGGGCTGATAATATAAAATACTTAGTAAATCTATAGTGCCAAATATTGTGAGATGTTATTTCAAATTCTGATTCCCGCAAACTGACTATGATTTTTGATGACTTAATTGCTACCACACTTTTTTCTTGATCAGGCTGTAAGACTTTTTCAGTATTCATGTCAGCAGATAAACCTATATTAAATGTTGCATATTTTGTCATTAATTAACATATTTAATATTGATTTATCATTTTTTAGAATATTTAGAATATATATGTATATATTTAGAATATAAACGTATTATTTCTGTTTTTCTATGTTGTACCTATATCCAGTCAGCATTTAATTTTGCTTAGCAATATACCTATGCAGAATACAGTACAGCAGCAATCACTAAAATTTAAGTATATATAAACCAGATAATCACTACACAGAGATTCGGCATAGTACATAGTCTCAATACTTGAATGCCCAAATGGAGGAACCTGTTTTCTATAGAACTATGGAATTACAACTTCATATCTGTGGTAGTTTGGAATTTGGTTGGAAGCCAGCTGCCCACCAAAGGGCACTCTGTTAGTCCTTTCCTTACCAGGGCAGGGGGAAGAACATAGAACAAAAACTCATGGATCAAGTTAAGACAAGAAGATCACTCAACTGTTACTGTTAAGGGTAAAACAGGCTCAACTCAGGGAAATTAGTTCAATTTCTTATCAGTCAAATTCGAGTAGTGTAATGTGAAGTAAACCCAACACTTAAAAACACATTCAACCCATCCCTTCTTCTTTCCTGGGCTCGACTTCACTCTAAATTTACTCTAGCTCCTCCTTCCCATGCTGAGAAGGGGGATGGGGAGTGGGGGCTGCAGCCCTGTGCCCAGTATGGAGTCCTGTGTCCACAGGTGTGCTGGCCAATCCTGACCCATAAGTTCCTGACTTATACCAAGGCAAAGCTCTGTGCATTTCCAATGGTAAATTACAGAAAGGGTCGCTCACCTTCCTCATCTTGCCAGACTCTGCTGCCTAACACTCATATATCCCTCCAGAGGAACAGTTCAGGTACTGCCTACTTTTGTGTGGGGAGTGTCAGGAAATTTTGATTTGTACTCTTGTTGAAAAACCATATATGCCTTACATGCTGGTATGTTTGGATGTTTCTATTATGCTTGAATTGTCACCTTAAACTAAGACTTGGTATTGATTTGAGACTAAAGCCCATACTGATGTTCACAATGATGAAGTCTTTTAAAGATTATGTAGTGAAAAGACAAATCCATAATTTCATGTGTTCTTTTAACCAAATATCATGAATGTAAAATTTTGAGGTTTTTATAAACAGTGGAAACTGTGGAGGAAAAAAAAGTTTTCTTTTAAGCTTTGGGTTTTATACGTAAAGGGTGATTATTCTATATGAAAATTTCAGCAAGATAAAGCACAAAATGTAGACTCTCCTAGTGTGTGTGTAAGATATGGGATATGAACAATTGCTTAAATTTTGTATGGATCATTACACAGAAGCTGTGGGTAAATATGTTTACTGTCTGCAGCTTTCTGAAAGCTGTTCTATGAGTAAATTTGATAGATTCAGACAGAAAATATGTAAGTTAGAATGATTTTGAAAAATTACTTCTCCAGAACAATAGGCAGTTTCACTGTCTTATTTAGAGAATAGTCAGTAGGTTGTGTCCATTATGTAAAACAGTCAAAAACCTGGCTTCTTTACCAAATAGTCTCTAAAATAACTTATTTAGCAAATGGCATAAGAAGATTTAATTTGTTTATTTATTCTGACTGCAAAGTTATCCACCATGTGTATTTTGAAGGTGTTTTTAAACATTCTGGTAGAAATAATATGAAACTCTGAAAATTTCCTAAAGCAAGCATGGTACCATATCTGCTGAATCACCATAATATCTTAGTTTTTTCTTTATAAATTAATGTTTATGATTTATTTCTTATGTTCTATATTTCTTTTTTATGTTCTAGTCTTTGGGTTGCATCAACTGTAAATTACCCGTGATTTTAATTTCTACTGTCTATCTGTGCACATTATGTCAGACATTACATAGGTATTTGCATATCAATATTACTGCTTTTTGCTACTGAATGCAGAGAAGTAGAAATGTTGCATGCATTTGCCTTCATATTTCCTTTAATCAAATTCTTCTCTCTTTATGTGTTGCTACTCAGCAACAGGGAAGGGTGACATTTTAAACACACCTAAGTGATGACAAGATCAAGGTAGATATGCAGATTTATCAGAGACAGAAGAGAGATGGGGGGCAGGTTAGGGACATAATCACAGACATCTGTAGGTAAGACCTAAGGGATGTTCCTCTTTACTTGCACAGGCCATGTGAATCTGTGCTGGCAGGGCTGCTCTTACAACAACAGATGTGCAACAGCAGGCTGATTCCATCCCTTACCATGCTAGGTCCAAAATATTGATGGACAGCCTTCACTGGCAAAGTTGTGTCAGTTGCTTTCTGTGGGTAGCTACAGCCTGGGGCTTCTTGGAGCAGGTCTGCACAGAGGAGACACAGGGACATTTGTCAGAAGTGCTTTCTTTGAGGTGGCATTCTTCTCCACTAGGAACTCAGCTGGCTGACATGATTCTCTTTAAGGTGTTTCCAGTGATGGATCTCTACCTTTCTTCATCCAATTGATTAGTCTGGTTTCAAAACATAAAGTAGGCTTTTAGAGGTTTTGAACAAATAAACCACAGGAATAACAAGCTCCACTAAGATTTGTACTCATTTGAAGGTTAGAGACACAAACCTTACTTTCTCCAATGAAACAAAATCCATAACAGGACCCACTGGCTCTCTAGATAGCTCACCCACTTGATGATCAGAAACAGCCACAGTCATGGGGAGTACGAATGGAAGGTGACTGCTCAGAAAACATAGAGTGGAGGTACAAAAGTAGGTAGACAGGTCTGTAAACTGCAGTGGGAAGGCATGGTTTAAGGAGTATCCTTCTGGTGGGACAGAATAAGTGTGAGGATTTTCTGAAGCAAGCCATGAAGAGGTTGTACTGGTCTGAAAGTAAACTGGCAGGAGAAATGAACCTCACACAAATACTTTTAGAGAGATTACAGGTAAGTGGTACAATTTAATAGAAAGATAACAATATATGTGATGATACACGTGAAGTCAGAATACAACCTGCATCCTGTTGGCCAGGGCGGTCGTGACGGTCCTATCAAGTGGTGGTTACAGTCCTGTTGATGTGATGGTTGCTGTAGAAAACAGCGGTCCTGTGGTAGGTCTGGTCCTCCTCTGGATTCGTGCAGCGGTGGTTTGTCAGAGACTGAAATATTATAGTTTATGAGTTACATATTTTCACGAAGGACTTTTAAAACTGTATTACAAAAGCTGCAGAGAAGACCACCACACCCTGAATAGGCCTCCTGACTGAGGCCTTACACCATTTGCTGATGGGGCTAAGATAAAATAACAACTCAGGATGGGGACATTCACAAAGCACAAGCCTAATACCTCCAGGGAGGAGGCCGCAGCCCCAGGGCTGTCAGCTGCCAAGCCCACACAGACCCTTGCACTACAGGGCAGGAGAGGAGAGGTTTTGGCTGTGTGTTGGAAAGCCTCTGGTGAGAGGCAGTGTTACTATTAACATCAAACCTTGTAAAATATTAATCACATTTTTTTGGGTATGCAATATATAATATATGTTATAAAATAATTGCTGCTAAGTGACCACAGTATTTTGTGTACTAAAACCAGTGTTGGGCAACAAGCAAGCTAAGTGATAGAAATTCAAAACACCAGGAAGTCACTGTCGACAGAGATGTATATTCCAAGGGATTTGTCATCTGACAAGACCCCAGCTGGAGGCATTTTTGATAGGCATCAGCAGCAGCAACAGACTAAGTGATAGATTCAAACACTAAGAAGACACTGTCGACAGAGATGTATATTCCAAGGGTTTTCTCATCTGACTAGACCCCATCGGGAGGCATTCTGATAGGCTTCATCAGAATCTTATCCCAGAAATTTTTACCTGACAGGATTCCAGCAATTTTCCAGTGGCTCCAGGAAAACATGATAATGTGTCAAAGAAGACCCCCTTCCAAAGCCTGAGGGACTGTATAAAAATGGACCCCTTAAAACTGACCCTCAGAGACCCACGGGGACTTCAGTGCAATAGAGACCAAGTCCTATTGTCCTCTCCCCAACACTGACTGTCTAGCTCAGAGTCTAATCACTTGTGGTTTTTTTTTCCAAATTTATACTTTGATAATTTAATAAATTTCTTTAATTATTAAATCAGAACATTCATTTATAATAGGGTGTATTTTGAACCTTCAAAGTTCTTCCTGTTTTATACACAGACACTCATTTTTCCTTCTTCTTCTGTGTTTAAACTGGACAGTAATATGGTAACGTCCCAAGTACTCAGTTTTATCTGCTCAGGTTCAGGGGAGAATGCTCAGTGCCTTTCCCATGGGTAGGGAATGATACAATGGAATATTACTCCAAATCTTGTGAGTAATAGGCTATTTTTTGAAGTCCTTGAGGATCACTGAAGCTGCCTACTGAATTTATGCCTTCCAATTCATTATGGCCCATTAGCAGAAATTATCCCCTCAGGATGGGTGGGACTGTGCTGGTGCTTCCTTGGAGGGAGTTACCAGGGCTGAATCATTACGAAGAAAAAACCAAGGAAACTTTACCCTGCCTGTCAGGGTTTACTTCTTTATCTCATTTAGGACTCAGCTCCTAGCCTGAGGTACCAGGTGTGCAGTGGCACCTCCTGTCACCTACCCTTCATTAAGAGTTTTTCAGAAATGGAGGGCAGAATTCACAGATTGATTTAAACACAAATATTGCTAAATTTCTCCTACAGAGTAAACACTACAGAGGTGTAGTGGTAACCACTACAGAGGTGTACTCAAATATTCTGAAATGAAAACTCTATTGGTCCTCCTGTTCATGGAACAAACTCAGAGTGCAGAAATTTTTTTAGGTTTTCACACACAGGGTTTAATTTGTCCATCATTAGCTGAATTTTTGCTTTTTGAAAGGGGCCAGAAGTGGTCTTACAGTAACAAATTATTTGATTATTGCAAAAGGGAAAAAATAAATCTTTTTATTTGGATGAAAAATATTCCTAAATTATGATTTAATCACATATTATTTTCTATAGATTGTGTTTTTCCAAGTATGAATAAAAGTTCATTGTAGCAATTTTTGTAAAGCTACATAATTTAGAGCTTAAAGGTCCAGATTGTTAGTGTGTCTTTCTTATGCTTAAAATCTTCTGATTTAAAAAATACTGCTAATCTACTGCAGTGATATAAAAGAGCTTGACCTTGGATGTTAAAATTTCCATTCTTATCAAAAAGGATACAGACTATCCATGAAGAAACCTAAACTAAGCTTAAATCTTGCACCATTTTCTTTCACCCCTGAATTTCTATTGATTGCAGAGAAGCTGTTGCTAATTATGGGCATATCTGTAATTTTGCCATTTCTCCATTGAAGGGGAAATGCTCTACTGAAATGTGTTAGGTGATATCTAACTTACAGATGTTTGTAATATTGAAGTTATATGCAAAATAAATAAATAGACTCCACAGCTTGGGGTAGTTATGAAGTGGGTATGTATTGTCAGCATTCAGCACAAGTGCCATAGCTCTCCAAAAACTTGTGCCCCAAGTTTCAGTCTGACCCACACTTTTATTTGGAAAGGTGTTTCATATGCAGTACATTGCACAACTTTTACATGCATATTCAACCCCTGGCCCTGCCTGTCCTCGCTTCTCAAGCTAAATAGGTCCACGCCCTCCTAGGCATGCATGGTTTCCTGTGGTGGTCCTGCAGGGGTCTCTGGTGGTCTCTTGAGGCTGAAGATCGTGGTCTTCTTCATGGTTGAACTTTTGAACTCTTCCTCTGCGTGTGCGCTTTTGGTCCTTCGGTACTTATCTGTGTGCATCTGTCAGTCTTGATAGGCTTGGAGACAGGAAAGCTATTTTTATCTGGGTTCTTTGCATCCTGAGGCATTGTTCTTTGTGCAATAACCTTCAGAAGTTTGCATTTTCTTATTCCCTTTTTTACTTATGGCAAAGGTTTCTTAAGTAAAGGTTAAAATTCAACACATAAATCTACAGACTAAAATAAAAATGCTTAATTCATTTTGTTAACTTAAGTGAATTCCAAAAATCTCTATTTCAGTTCCCCCTTTTCTTAGAATATAGTAAATTCTTTTACTACAGGGGTCCTGATCTAAATTTGGACCAACCATCATGACAATTCTCTTTCAGCAGGATTCCATGTGTTCCTGAGAATGAAGTCAGAATGGCCATGCATTTTAACATCCTCCAATTCCACATGAGTGTCAAAACAGACATCATTATACTTATGGTATCTAAAATTAATAAAATTATAATGGGGTGACATAAAGTGCTCACGATCCCAGTTGCAGCTGGTGACCATCCAAATAGTGCATCCCACCAGTTATGACTTGTGTCTTGTTTTACTCTTTGCAGGATTCTGTTTATTTTGGTTATGCCATGATGGACAGTTACTAGTTTTCTCTGCCCATTCTTATGAATCTCTTCTATAATTTTGACTAGATCTTGATGTTTCATCAATTGTTTTACTATGGTTAAATTCATTCCAATGGGTGTGGGTGGTAATTTGTTGTATGTCATGTAGTTTGATTTGATTAACTGGTAGGATACAACTGGTGGTGAATACACAAAGTCACACTCAGTAACCTCAATAAAGTTGCAAATACAAAAAATTTGAATGGTTCTTAACAGCTAAGGAGACCTTGTTCCTATCAATTTCTATGACATCACATACAGTCCTTAAACATACACAGCTATGACCTATATATACTAGTACAGTTTGTTCTCTGGGTGAATCTCAAACTGGCAAATGCCTTGGTCAATGTCAAGGCATACGTCTTGAGAACTATTCAAGTTATTCTCACAGATGAATCCCTGTTGTTCCTGAGCAATGCAAAGCTCTAAGTTAACGGTTTGCCATTTCCCTTGGATTTTCCAAGCCCATACCCTATATTCTGAGGGGTATAATACTGATTTTTCATGACTCAACCCTAAAGCAACAATAGTGTGAACTGTGGCATTACATATAGTGAGCACAAAGGCAGCAGCTGTGTTAGTGGTGGGATTATATGTAAAATTTACCATGGTCCACCAAGATTGGAAGTTTCTCTCAAAGTCTGTAGCACTATCCCAGACAACCTCTTGTACTTCAGTTGGAAACACCCCTTCGCTTCCTTCTCTTATAATTAAAGCAGCTGTTGACTGTATCCATAATTGTGTTTGTATACAGCTAAGGGCTAAAGATATGTTATCCTGTGCCCCCTTTAATGCGTCTACTAGTAAGCTATGGTCTTGATCTTCAATTTTTCTCCATCTTGGCAACACCCTTGAGACTTGCCACTGACTGTTTCCCAATGGCAATAGAGATGATTGTAAAGGCTGTTTTAATCAGATTGCTAGTTGCTACAGCTAATTTGTTCATTAATATTTCGGAGTCAATCCCATTCAAAACCCCTAATCCGGTCCCTAACATCCCAGTTAGATCCCTTCTCATTCTGTCCCTGAAGTGTACTTGTTTTTGCAGCCATTTTGTCCATCCCTTAAAGGATGACCTTAGGAAGGGGGAGCAAGCTAGTTGAACCATCGAGATATTAGCTTGCATTAACAGTTCAACACATTTAAGGGACCATTCTGGGTTAAATAACAGTTTTTGTTTACCCGTATTCCTTATAACATATAGTCTGATTTCATAAACCTGAGGTTCAAGCTTAAATGGCGTATTTTGGGTTTGTGCTTGAGTGCTGGGTTGGGTTGTAACGGGCCTGGCTATAGCGCTTATCATAGACTTGAAAGACAGTCCAATAGTGTCGCAGGCCCAGAGGTAAACCACACCAACAGTTGGTCTTAGTGAAGTTGTGCCAACAGTCTATTCATTTGGACAATTACAAATCTTCCAGCACTTATTCACACTGATTTGGTAGCTTTACTATGAGTCCTCCCGTTAATCATTTGACATCCTGTCTTAATTACCTCCCCTATGGTCCCTTGAAGTGATCACAACATCTGTTTCTGCCACTCCTGTTTTTATATATTTGGTCACTGCACATGACCAGAGTTGTTAGATTTAAACCTTTTAAATTGGAAGACTTCTCCATGGATCTGGTGTATTGAGTAAAGGCTTAGGACCAGGGCCATTCAGTGTTGCTCTGGCTAAGAGTACTTTCTAATTTTTGGATTACAACTATGGTTGTAAACAACACTTTAGCAAAAATCCCCACCCACCATGATACATTCATTTTGTCTGGGTAAGTTTCAGTTTCAGTTCACTATCACCCGGTGTTATTCTCCAAGTGGCTTCTGGAGTTTTCTTAACACGGCTGTGGTGGATCCAAGTGCTTTGTTCCTTAATCATGATTACAGTGAAGGTGGTAAAGAGCACTTGGTAAGGTCCCTCCCATTGTGGTTCCAGGACTTTCTCTGGAAGAGACTAAACATATACATAGTCTTCAGGTTGTATGTCATGTACTGGTGTATCTAGCCCTGTGCCCCAGGTTCTGGCCACATATTTTTCAATTGCTCTAAGTTGTTTATTTAGAGTGATCATAGAGGAGGTTAGTGACACGTCTTGGGTAGGCATTCCCTTCTGCATCCCATATGGTCTCCCATAAAACAATTCAAAGGGACTCAGCTTTTCTTTAGTCCTGGGTTTGGTTCGAATCCATAGTAGAGCTAATGGGAGGGACTGAGGCCATGATAAATAAGCCCCTTGTCACAATTGTACAATTTGTTGTTTGATTAAATGATTCATTTTCTCTACCTGACCACTTGATTGTGGGTTATATGGGGTGTGAAGTTCCCAGTCTATGCCCAAGTATTGGCTAACGTGTTGCACCAATTTTGTGATAAAATGTGGTCCTCTGTCTGAAGAGATTGTGGCCGGGACTCCAAAGTGTGGCATGATTTCCTGTACCAATACCTTAGTTACTTCCTAAGCTTTAGAACTCTTGGTGGGGAATGCTTCTGGCCATCCTGAAAAGGTATCTGTTAGTACCAGTAAAAACTTATACCCCCTCTTTTCTTGGTAATTCTGTGAAATTGATCTGCCATTGCTGACCCGGCCCATGACCCTTCCCAATCTGGCCAGTTTTGGTTTGGGAATATTTTTTTGGTTGGTCTGGAGGCAAAGGTCATATTGTCAAGTCACTTGTGTGACGGTTGCCCGTAAATGTCTAGCTATGATCCTTTCATTTAGATATTTATATAGGGCATCAATTCCCCAGTGTGTTTTCTGGTGTTCCTCCCTTATTAGGAACCATAATAAAGAGGAGGGTATAACTAATTTTCCATCTGTGGTGGCCCATGCCTCTTGGTTTTAGTAATATTTTTTTCATAGATCAATTTTTTGTCTAATTTGTTGTATTTTGGCTTACCTTCAAGGGAAATTTGCCTGTCTGGAATCAGGGCCACCTCAGTTATTACCTCAATTTTTGCTGCTTCTTTTGCTTCCCTATCCACCAGCTCATTCCCTTCTTCCAATTCTGAGTTTATCTTCTGATGTGCCTTAATATGCCTGATTGATACTTTCTCTGGCAACTGGACTGCTTCCAGAAGTTGCAATATTTCTGATGCATGTTTAATGTTTTTCCCTTGAGAGTTCAGCAGTCCTCTCTCTTTCCAAATGGCACAATTTCCAAATGGAGCATGCACTACTCCAAATGCATACCTTGGGTCTGTATATATGTTTATTTCTTTCCCTCTTGCCAATTCTAAGGCCCAAGTTAGAGCAACTATCTTGGCCTTTTGCACAGAGGTATTCATTGTCCAGATTCTATTACCTCCTTGCAGGTAGTAATTGCATACCTGGTGTGCTGTTTTCCACTGATGACATAACAGCTTCCATCAGTAAACTAGACTTATGCATTCTCAAGAGGGTTGTCCTCCAAATCAGGGTGACTAGAATAGGTGGCCTCAATGGTCTCCAGGCAATCATGTTCCACTGGTTCTCCTTGGTTTCCACTGAGGAAGGAGGCTGGATTGACAGTGTTAGTCACCAATATCTCTACATCATCTTGCTGCACCAGGATAGCTTGGTATCTCAGGAACTGTTGTGGGGAAAGCCAGTGCCCACCTTTCACCTCTAGCATTGCAGACACCATGTAAGACACTAGCACAGTTATTTTCTGGCCCAGGGTGAATTTATGTGCGTCTTGGATGTTCAGTACGACTGCTGCAACAGCCCTGAGGCATCCAGGCCACCCTTTAGCTGCTGTATCCAATTGCTTAGAGAAGTAAGTCACTGCTCTCTGGTATGGGCCGAGGTCCTGTGCTAATATTCCCGAGGCGATTCCTTGCTTCTCATGGGAGAACAAAAGGAAAGGCTTATTTCACATCTGGCAATCCCAGAGCTGGAGCTGACATGAGAGCTTATTTCAATTGGTTGAAAGCCTCTGTCGGTTCTTTTGTCCATTGGATGCCCCTGCTTTCAGTTGCAATCATATAAGGGTTTAACAAACCGTCCGTAGCTATAGATCCATAACCTGCACCACCCTGTCATCCCCAGGAAAGTTTGTAGTTCCTTTACAGTCTGAGGTTTTGGGGTCTGGCATATTGCCTCCTTCTGGCTTTGGCCCAGGGTAGGTTGTCCAGTACTGTCTTGGTAACCCAGGTATGTTACTTTCTGTTTTACTATTTGGGCCTTTTTCTTTGATACCTGGTATGCTTGGAGCCCCAAAAAGTTCAAGAGGCTTACGTATGACCCATCAGGTTTGCGAACTGGTAGGATAGGGGTATTAAAATCAGATTGACATTCTTTTAATAATCCTAGATGCAAAAAGTTATCAATTACTCGGCTAATCCCTTCCTTATCCTCCTTTCTCAAGGGATACTGTTTAACCCTGGCAGGTTGCTTTCCCTCTTAGTCTAATCTGTATAGGGGGACCATTTTTCACTCTCCCTGGTACGTCAGAGGCCCATACCCCAGGGAATACCTGATTCATTATTTCTTCATCAATTTCAGTTTCTCTCATGACTTCGCTAGTGGCTAGTATCAAACTCAATACTTCTACATACTTTTGATAATTTAACTCCAGATTCATCTCCCTATTGTTAAATGTAATAGTTACCTGTAATTGTCCCAGCAAATCTCTGCCCAAAAGTGGCTCAGGGGAATTGGGCATATACAGAAATTTGTGGATACCCCACTACTTTCCCAGTTTGTATTTTGGTGGCCTAAAAAAAAATGCCTTTTCAGTTTGGCCAGTTGCACCCATAACTATAGCATAATCATCCCCTATGGGTATCAAGGCTGTATTTAGAACGGAGTACATTGCCCCAGTATCAACTAGGAATTTTACTTCTTTCTCCATTTCCCCCAGCTTCAGATTTACAACCAAAGGGCCTGCTGCTCGTAATCTCCTCTGGTCCCCCCTAATCCTCCTGCACATGGGCAACCAATCCTCTCCTTTGATTCCCTTGACCATTCTGTTTCCGTTCTGGACAGTCCTTCTTCCAATGGCCCCGCCTCTTACAGTTTGCACATTGATTTCTCCCTAATCGAGGAGGGCCTTGCTTGAATGGCCCCTGCCCGCTCTCATGTTTTCTTCTCCACTCCTCCTGCATTATTGCTATTAAGTTTTTCATCCCTTGTTTATACCCCTCTTCCCTGTTGCTAAAGACTCTCCAAGCCTCCCCCAGTAAAGTTTCTAAATTCTGTGTATCTTCTTCTCAGATTTTTTGGAGTTTGCGCCTAATGTGCCCCGTGGACTGTCCCAAAAAAAGATTAATTAGTTGTTGTATCCCCACTTCAGATGCAGGGTCCAGCGGTGTATAGCGTCGCATTGCATTTCTCAGGCAGTCTAGGAATTCTGTGGGGGATTATGAGGGTCCCTGTTTAATAGCATATAAAGCTGACCAGTTTATAGTTTTACACATTGCTCTTCACACTCTCAGTATAAGCCAATCCTGATATTTCTTTAGCCTCTGTCTTTCTTCTGGTTGGTTTGTGTTCCAGCCTGGGTCCTGAAGTGGAAAGTGTTCCCTTGGATCCACTTGTTGTTGTCTAAAGTGGTCTGCTACCAGATCCCCTGCTGTTTTTAAAACCAACTGTTTTTCGGTTTCAGTGAATGCATCTAATAACAGTTGAATATCACCTCAGTCTAGATTGTGCTGCTTCATAATGTATCATAGACATTTAGCAGCATTTACTGGGTCACTTCAGTAGTCTCCCGCAAACCTTTCCCATGCTTCTAAATCAAGGGTGAAGAAAGTCACCTTAACTATTATCTTTTCCCCACCTGGTATTACTGTCTCCCATAGAGGGGCCTGTAATATTTGTCCTCTGGTTTGGGATGCAATTGGCTGCTTGGAGAGGTTGGAGCAGATGTATTCTCTAAATGAGGAGGAGGAGTAAAAATAGTAGGAGGGATAGGAGGAATAGGTTGAATAGATGGAATGGGGGGTGCATGTGGGATAGGTGGAATAGGAGGCAGTGTAGGTGGTGCTGATGTCCCTCCCAAGTCTCCATCCCTCTCCCCCTGCCCTCCCAACTGAGGGCTAAATAGGTTACCTAGATCTTGTTCTTGTTCCTCTAGTGCTGCGCGATAAACTTCGTCGGTTCTGGTGCACCTCTGTCTTTTGCTACAGATTGAGCAGCACCATTTTTCTCCCATTTTGCTTGTGTTTTCTTTTTCAAGAGCCAGAACAAGGGGATCAGAGAGGGGGTCAGACTGCAACTGATGCCACAGTCCCTTTGCCAATCAGGGTTATGTCAGAGGGAGAAGAACATATCACAATAAGAAACCTCCTCCCATTTCCCTTCCCTTCGTAGAAATAACATTAGTTGTAACAAGGTATTATATTCTAAAGTACCTGTAGGAGGCCATCTGGCCCCCTCCTATAGGGGATAGAGTGGCCAGCAAGGGAGCAATATTTGATTAAACTTTTTTTATTTTCCATGCCCCCTTTGCTGCCTACTATTTCTTTCCAGTGTGCTAAGACACATCCCAGTGGGCTGGCCTTGGGTACTTCTTTACTCTGTTTTGCTCCCATTATATCTTTTAGAGCAAATTTAACTTTTTCAGTTCTGAGTGTTCAAATATAAGTCACAGATAAAAGGGAAAAAGACCCCCCTTTTTTTTTTTTGTTATGAAATTTAATAATTATTTGACAGAATCTGTGGTATTTAAATTATTCAGAGATTGTAGAAAGTCTCTGTTTTTCAGCCCCGCTGCCAAAGAAGAAGTCATAAATCATCTGTGCTGCCTTTCAAGGTTGTTTATTCTTGCTTATTTATAACACATTCTGCTGCACTGCAGCAGGTCTGTCCTGCAGGGCAGCGTGCAGGGCTCTGCCCCTCAGTGGGATGTTACAAACATTATATACCAGAAACTATGTGTGCTATATTTACAATAATGTGCCAATATCTGTCATCTACGTTGAACAGTGTGTCCCCAGCCTAAACCAATAGAAAAATGCCAACATCAGAGTAAAACATGGAAGACATGAAGAAGAAGGACAGGACACACTCAATTTCCTCCAACTTGTCCCCATTGAACCCCTTATCTAGAATCCTAAAATTTTACTTTTGCACCCGTGCCACACTAATTAGTACTTATATCAAACACTCAGAGCTGGTAATTCATCCTGTAAGATTGAAAACTCTTTTCCATGGACAGAGATCAGAGACAGTGTCTCTTGGGGCTCTGTAGGGGGGGGGGTTCCTGACCCCCTGCCAGGAGGGATGCCCTGGATTCCCACAATGATTAAAATATTAAAATTAAAATACAAGTTTATAGTTATTCAAATAACCAAAGTAAAATATCAATAGCCAAATTAATAATCAATAATACTTTTTATATTAAAATATTATTGTATTAATTAATTAACCAGTAATTGTTGTTAATTTGTTGTTTGCCCAGTGCCACATAAATTTATGAACACCAAAAGCACTGGGGAGGAAAGAATCCAAACCACTGGGGAGGAAAGAAAAGGAAAAAAAATTCCTTAGTTCTTCCTTTTAATACTAAGGTTGTGCCACTCCTGTGTCTTTTCCCCATCTTCTTCAAACATGTCCCATGTTTCAGGGACTAGACAGCTTTATCACAGATTAAATTCACTTTTTTGCACCTTGCTTGTTCAACCCCTGGATTATAGTATCTCAGTAATTCAGGGGTACACGCACGACATGTGGATCTCTGCCTATATGAAATACAATACCACCTCCACTGACACTTCAAGCATCAGAGGAGAACTCGAGCTGTGTGCCAGTCTGGCTTCCAGCAAAAGGTAGTCAATCCGCACACGAAAGAGGGAATTACCCCTTCTAGACCCCACCTCAAAGGATTTCTCAGTGCCCATTCAGCTGGCAGTTGTTCCCAGTCAAAGGCTAGACAGCAACTTGTTGAACTTTGGTATATTCTGTCTCTCCCTCCATCCTCCCATTCCATAACTACACAGTCCTCGATGGATGAAGAGGGCTGGCTTGGTCCAAGCTGAAACCACCTGTGTAGATCCTGTCTCGGAGGCCAGGCTCTCTTGGCTCGGGCTTGAGGTTCTGAAGCCACTGTGGGCAGACCGCCTCTCGCTTGTAACAAGAACCTAGCAGCAAACCCCGTAATGCAAAGGATCTCCCAGTGACAGCTTCTAACACTAAAGGGGAGTGTAATTGCACAACAAACACTCAACTCTCAGCCCAGTTGGGCTCGCTGATTACTTTTATCTGTATCTTGCCCCTTACTAACTTGCGATGCAAGTCTTAACTTGTACCACGCCCTTACTAACTGCACTTGTCAGCTAGTGGCATTCAAAGCAACTCCACAAACCGCAGCTTGTGCCCTCATGCCCACCATGCAATCAGCTAGGCTGCACTTAGAGCACCTTTGCAAGCCTCAACTTAAACCCTGTGCCACGCTCTCTCCGCTCGCCAGAGACAGCCCACGCCGCGTATGCGCATTGCCCGCCCCATCAAGCAGCTGTGCCCATCTGCTCCATTAGGCGCTGCTGGCTGAGAGTGCCTCGCCCTCATGCTTTCCAGCAACGTCGCAATGATGTGCTGCTCACGCTTGCCAGCACTGCCGCGCCGTGCTCCACGGTTTTACTCACACACACACACACACACACAGGTACACATGTATGCACGTCTGGATGTAACAGACACACCACGCTGAAACTGGGACACACCACACTGAAATCGCTATTTCTTCCTTCCCCAAACCACACTATCAGCTTGGGGGGCTCTCCCACTGCTGGTCTCACCCCCGGCAGGTGGTCTGCTTGCAAACCCCTGGGCAAAATTGCATCCAAAAACATCTTAATGCGACTTATCAGTAGCAACCTTTAGAAAAGAAATTAATACATACTGCTTCCATCCACTGCCGATAAGCTGTGATCTGCTCCCTGCAGTGTACAGCAGAGGTGCAAAGTCCCTCTGGGAAAAGGCCTGTGGCGCCTGAAGGTGTCTGGCTCCAGCCGGACCTGCAGGTGAGTAAAGCAGTCCTTTTGCAGTCACCACCTGAAGCAATATGTGGAATAAATAAATAGACTCCACAGCTTGGGGTAGTTATAAGGTGGGTATGCATTGTCAGCTCTCGGCACAAGTGCGATAGCTCTCCAAAAACTTGTGCCTCAAGTTTCAGTCTGACCCACACTTTTATTTAGAAAGGTGTTCCATATGCAGTACATTGCACAACTTTTACATGCATATTCAACCCCTGGCTCCCCCTGTAAAAAGATTCCGTTTTTCTGAGGATTTCTTACCTTTACCTTTGCCTAACTGCTTAAAATTCCTGTTTATACATTTTACCTTTATAATTATTTTGGCCTTCTGTTTCCTGTATTCTTAACAGGCAATTATCCAACTGTGCCTGTCAGCATACATGTGCACGCATGTGCGTGCATGCATGCGTCTCTGTCTCCCTGTAGCCACTCTAAGACAGGCAAATCCCCCAGAGAGAGAAAAGACTGGAACTCAACACAGAAGCACAAAACAAAAATCCATTTGCTTGAAACTACAGACAACCCCTTGCTAGAAGTGCAGCAGATGTACCTAGCAGGCTGTGATCATTAAGTTCCATAAGCAATGAAAATCTGCACAGTCACATACAGAAGAAACCAACAGCATCTTTCCATCTCATACTGCACTCTTACCTTCCTGTACCGAATAGATGTACTTCCTCATCTCTACTTATTGTGACCAGTCCGGATTTCCCATAAATGTATCCTGGGAAATGGATTATGTTTGGTCTTGCAAGTCTAAGGATTACTTTTGTCACAGATTTCTTTAAAATGTATGTAGAATTAACAGTTCATACACAAAATATACAATCATTTTAGTTTTACATTTGCTTTATAGACAAATAGGAATAATTTCACTTAATTTTTAGTCTCTGTCTTGAAATGGGCTCTGACACCTAGACTCTTGGTTTGTCAAATGATTTTAGAAATTCTTTGAAAAATCTGAGTCACCATTACATCAGCACAACCCGAAGGAACATTTTCAATTCAAGGTATTGTCTCAGATACTGTGATTTTTTTTAATGCAAAATACAGATATACTAGAATAAAAAAAATTCCTTCTGTGGAGAACAAAAGTAATAAAGAGGTTGCTACATATTTACCTCTTCAGTCCCTTTTTAAACGGACACAGAAGAGGCATCCACTATGAGTGTGGCTAGTTAGAGAAACACTGTATACTTAATTATCTTCTAAACACACATAGAGCATTCTTCACATGCAGAGACTGGATGAATCAAGAGTGCATTACAGGAGCAGTGCTGCTAGTAAAGATTATCTTTTGTATTAAGTCCTGTTGTCATTGTTACTAAGAAATTTTGAAAGGCTGTGGTGAAACAACAGGAGCTGAAATACAGCTCAAAGCTAGTAGTACAGGGAAAATAATTGTCCCAAGATTTAACCCCATCTTTTAACCTGCAAGATCTGAATAATATAAGTAAAGCCCTACTATCTGGAATTTCTTCTTGTTCAAATAAAGTTTCACCCATTACTAGTGTAATCAGTGCATAACTTAACCAGCTTTATGCAAATCACTGCATATAAAGCATGTGAAGAGACTACTGTCATGGAAGACTCAAATTTTCAAGGAAAACTAAGGAATTTCAATTATGCTCAAGTAAATTTAACCAAATGGAAGCATTGTCTAAGTAATGTTTGAATAGTATATAAATTAAACTATGAAAGACTGTAGTCACATATTTTAATTGCTAAAATACATCAAGGGAGTTAAATTAGATGAGAAAGGACCCTTGGAAGGATGATAATATCTCTCACGGGCAATACTGATAGCTAAGAATACAGCAATTTCTCTTAAACCTCTCAGAAGAACAAAGTTCAGATAGAGATACAACAGATAAATTAATTTTATGTGTGTAAGAAGATCTTAAACATGGCACAAATATGCACTACCTGTAATGGGTAAAATCACCTGTAACATAAACTTCAGTTTTACATTCCCTTTCAGCTGGAACAAAAGGCTGCAATTCAAACACTGGTCTGATGATAGTCTAAGAAATAATAATGTCATGGTTTGACACTGGCACAATGCCAGCGCCCCCATGAAAATGCAACCTCTCAATTGAATGCTCTGAAATGCGATCAAGAACAGAGCAGAGCAGGCCCAAACTTAATAACAAAGGAAAAGAACTTTATTAAGCTACTACCACTATAACTACTATAAAAGAAGGGGAAAAAAAGAAAGAAGAACACACACAAGATCCAAAATGAAAACCTTCCAAAAAATTCCTCCTCCCACCACCCAACTCCAACAAACCACAGTGAGACACATTTGGGCCCTTCATCACACTTCAAAATAATCAATACTAAGTCCATCAGGGGAGAGAGGAGTCTCCCTTGCACCATAGATCCGCAGGAAACACAGCTGCCACTCCTTGTGTTTCCATGTCACACATGGCACTGCCCAGTGAAAAAGTTTGCCATCACGACCCATGCACAGTGGTCTCACCACCACTGCATGGATGGACAGACTGCTTTTAGGATTTTTCCTTTCAAGGATGCTCTGCCAAGAGGGGAAAAACAACAGTTCAGTTTTTCAATTTTGGGACCACAGTCCCCCCCCATTTTCTTCCTCCCTTGGGGCCAAGGGTCTCAGGAACAGAGATCTTCTTCTCTTCTTCTCTGAAGAAAGGGGGCACCACCACAAACCTCTCCAGCTTTTCTCTGTTTGCTCCACACCTGTCTTTCCTCAGCTGCTGAAGCAGGTCTCTTGGCTCACCAGCATCCTCCTAAAATACAGTCTCTCTCTTGGAGGAGAAAATCAGTTCAGTCTATGGCTAACAAGAAAAAGTCCAGCCAGAAGCCACTCCATCATCTCCTTCCACCCAGAATCTCTCCTTCTAACATCTTGGGTCCCAGGCTGTCTCTCTTCCTCTCTTTCAAACTGAGGAGGAATAAAATTTCACAAAGCTTTCATTTCTCAAGGAAGGGTTAAAAGTCCCGACTCCCTGGCTGGCTCTCTGCCTGGATCTCCAGTCCGGCTCCCACGCTGGCACCTTGCAGCCTTAGGGCCACCCCCGCTCTCCTCCTTCCCTGCGGTACTGCTGGCAAACCGTTGCTGTCTCTTTTGAGAGAGAGAGAGACTCTGGGGCGGAATGCAGATTTCACCACCCTTCCAATCTGCAGCGGGCCAGCCCGGTTCCAGTCCCTCCACCCTTCAGCCTTACCACAGCCAGGCCGTGGGCCTTCCCCTCCCCCACCCAGCCACGGGCCAGGCAGGGGAGAGTCCTGCACTGCACCCTAACCGGAACCAAAGAGAGCGAGTTCCCCTGGAAATTCTGCTTTTAACCCCTCTGTGTTCTCAGAGGCATGTCCACCCTTAATTGGTCACCCCAAGTGTCAATGCCCAAATTGACCTCTTCCTTCTGAGAAGATTCTTTTTCCGTGTCAAACCACATGATAGTAATATTTTTCTTTTATTTGATGGATATCTCCAGCAGCAAAATAAAACTGATTATATTAATTACTACTAAAAAAGCTGCTGTGCAGACCTCTTTGCCTTTGTAGCCTTGGACTCACCCAGTCCAAGATTAAGATAAAATGTTGCAGAAAGGTAATGAAAAATGAAACTATTACAAAATACACAAGTAACCTAAAATGCAAAAATGAAGTGACAGAGATTAAACAGAAATTTCTAGAAATAGCTAACATAACACAGGACATTTATTACACAAGGCCAAATAGATACATAATCTATAAAAAGAACATTTCTATTACTCTGAGGACTTTGCATGATATTGGATAAGATGAATACTTAAAATAGAATTGTGGAGACCTTGGGGGCATTTCCCTGGCTTAGTGAGACACAAGAAGCTTCCCTCAAAGCTCCTTTCCCTGTTCCTATGTCTGTTCCTACCTCCCTGAGCCACTCCCTCCCTATTTCCTGATTGGACCTCATCTTTGCACTGCCCAGAGACCAGGTTCACACCCAGACACCTCAGGAGAGGGAGGGAGAGTTGAGACAAGTGTGCTAGGGAACTCTGAACATCTCACCATGCGGCTCAATTAAACATCTGTGGATTTTATGCAAAAGGCCTTTCTGCTTCTTTACCCTGACTCTACCCGGACTTTACTTGTAGAAGTTCAGGCTGCTACATAGGATGACTTTGAAAAGAAGACATTATATAGATCTCAGACACAAAGGAAAAAACCATTCAGCTATTTGATTCAGTATGGGTGGTTAAATCTGGGTGTAAGGAGATCACCCTTGGTTATGCATTAGGAAGAGTCTTCAGCTTCAGTAGAAGTGTCACTCCCTCATCCTAAGTCATAATTCAACCAAATAAAAATGCCCAGCCAAAGTAGTCTCTTATAATTATTTTTTTTAATTTGAGTGTGGTGTCCACATATAAAAATGTGACTGTAGGGACAAACATGGAAGCAAATATGCATCAGTCTGTAAAGTATTATCATCATATTCTGTAACATGGTTGCTGATATCCATACAAAAACAAGCTATGTTTTTTTACATTTAAATGCAAATGCTAAGATCACAAGGAAAGCTTATTGTCTAATGGCTTGTGAAGGAATTATATTCATTACAAACAAGGGAGAAAAATTCTAAATTGTAAAGGTTGGCTATCTCACATTTGCAAAGCACTGCAATTCCATCATACCATTTACAAGAGTAAGTAATCTGAACCATGATGTCCACATCTGCTTTATGAGTTTCAGAGCCTATTTCATCTGATTGCTTTTCTATTCCTTACATCAGCTGTCCTATCAGGAAGATAGAGAGAACTCCAATGCTCTCAAGGCATTGTCTGAATGGCACCCTACAGTCAAAAAGCTTAAGCTGAATTTAACAAAAATTACATATGCACATGTATTTTTCTTCTTCATATGCAAGATGTCAGAGCAGGTTTTTTCAATTTCCCTTACATTTATGGAAACTTGGGAAAGGAACTTGCTGCTTAACTTCAGGAACACTTTATGGTGTAAGGGGATCATGGATTAAACATAACAGCATAACCCATTAATTTCAGGAATGCCAAGATGTATGAACCAGATAAGTGTTTGGATACATGGTATGGCTGTGACATGGAAGTGTTACCATGTAGTACTCAGAGACAGTGCACAGGAGTACCTGACAGCATAAATGTACTTTCATGAGAAGGCTTGGTTTGCGGTGTTTCTGACTAGTATGCTTGGAGTTTATACAATTCCCAGGGTTGTGTCAGTGTTCCTGAGCTCCATTATGTGAAGGACATCACTGCTCTAACCCATGTGGGAATGCAAAATATTTATAGAATGAGCTACTGGAACAAGACAGGGAAACTGTACAGGACTGGAGATCACATCTAGAGAGCTTCAGTGGAGTGGGACTGGAGGAAGCTCCAGGCATTTACTTGATCAGGTTGTTGTGTTGGTCACACCTACTTCAAGACCCGCTCTTACCACACAATCTTTGCTACAGATGTCTGGTCAGGACTGGGAAACTCTTCATCTCTGCCTACATCAGTTTCAGATTCACTGTGCAATTGCAGGAGGTGTTTTCATCAATCTGTACACCAGTTGTCTGATGCAAGTCTGTCCACACTTTACACATCAAGTTTCCATAATTCACAAAGACATTACAAAGGCAAACTCATGAGTATTTCTGTGACCATCAAATACTTCAGTTATGAATTTTCTACTAATCAAAACACAAGACTGGGGTTTGCATCTGCTGGCTCGGTTGAGCTGTGATAACTGCTAAGAAAATATTTGAAAGCATCCAAGGCCTTGAAGAATGTATCTCTATTGCTTATATGTTTTTTTGGTCTTTGCATACAATGGCTTTCAAGCTTAATGGCTGCTAACAAGAAGAAATAGCATGTCATTTACACTGGATAACAGGGGATTAATTTATACTGATGAAACAAAATTTTCATTGTTTCTGAGGTACTACTTCATCTCCTGCTATTCTATCTCTCAGGACAATATTTAATTTTGTCAGGAATCAAAACAGAAATACAACAAATGAGGAGACATTATACCACAGATTTTAAATCAGAGGAGATTTCTTGCACAAGCCAGGAGTCACTAAGTTAAGAAATTGAAATTGTCAGCCCCTTATCACCAGAAGAACCTTTAGCAGAAAGGCAACTGGTCACCATGCATCCTGAGTGAATTGCTTTATGCACAGACACCATGTAGGCCAGTTCGGAAGGCTTAAATGTAGGACCAAAGCTGAAAGCCATAAAGTTAAGCTGACAGTAAGCAATTCAAATTCTCCTGTGAACATTATGCTGTCCTTAACTACCACTGAGATGTGGATAATGAATTATCTGCCCCACTTAAGTGTCTCAGCAAAATATGTATCAAATGTAGTACTACTTTTATTGAACTCTCCTTCATCCTTTCCTGGTCACTCTTCAGCACTTATGTTTGAGACACTATTTTTTTTTCTTTGATGCAGTTTCATCAAATGCAAGATAAGTATTGAACTTTAAAACTACATAGGTAGATTACCTCTTAGCCAAAGCAGGTTCTGTGTCTGGAATCCTACACTGGAAGATGCAGTTAAGTTTCTTGTTGTTGTAAGCTGTGACAAATTTCTTAAATACTTAAAACTAATATAGTTTTAAAAGTTTTAAAGTACTTAAAACTAGTATAGTTTTAAGTAACTACAATAAGAAACTACTTAAAACTAATTTTAAGTAGTTTCTTACTGTAGTTTCTTATTGTAGTCACTGTGTTTTTACTCAAGGCCTCTCTTTGAAACCTCTTTATTTAGATAGTGACAATACCAACAATGTGGGCTGCAGACTATTTGTCTTTGTATATTAGTTCTCTATCCTGAAACGTGGAGCTGTTCAGTGTGGTTTATCACTAATTTTAAAATTAATTTAAAAGAATTTGCAAATTAAACTTTGACCCTCACTTCTCACTCTGTCTCTTTTCTCCTTTTCTACTGAATGGAAGTGGGTGCAAATTGAAACTTTATTTTAAAACTCCAAATCCTACATTTGAAATTAGTAGAGATCTTAGAATACATTTTCATATTAGGTCTTAATGAACTTGATTTTTGCATGTTTTTGGGGATGTCAAGCCGAACTGTTTGCAATATCCTGTGGAAAAATTCTTATGTAGAAATGCAAAATTTTTGCACTCAGCCATTATGTATTAAAAGCCTTTCTGAAACAACTTCACATCTGCTATAGAGCTTGGCACTTTATCATTTAATGATACTGATAATACAGTTCATAATATCTCACTGATGTGCTTTGGGATGAAAACTCATGGCATCGGACTCCTATGCTTTCATCTGGTTTAGATTTTTCAAAGAAAAATGAGCAAAAAAGACAAGGGAAAAAAGGAAAATACTAGAAGTCACTCTCGGGAAAAAAATCAGTTTTTATTATTTTCTCCTTCTTTTTAATTTATATTTTAAATCCTAGTGGGAGTTTGATCCTTTTGCACTGGAAAAACACTAACCTGAAAAAAACCCACTGCAATATCCTACTATTTATAGTCAGAAGGAGTTCACTCACAGGAAAAAATCGCTTATGAAATCTGAATGTGTTTCCTTAAGCTTGGGAGAAATTAAAAATATATTCAAAGCAAACACACTCTGGAGGCTGAGAGACATAATTTCCAATGACTTGCAGTCTTCTGATATCTGGTAATTCAAGCCTGGAATATGGAGAAGAGGAATGCAGAAAGTGGCAAGGTTAAACACCCATAACTTAAATCTTTGTTAAACTAAACTGAATGAACCAAGTATGTTCCAAGCATTTTATGTTTTTTTTTTAGTATGTGTAAACTAAAGGCACTAGAAATTAGGTCTCCCACCTAACACAAAAATCAATCAATTGCAGCCAATTTAGTGCAAAGGCAAGAAGGTACTTCAGAAACAGTTTGAGTCTGATGGCCTTATGGTGGTACAACCTCCAAATAAAACAAATAAAACAAAATGGTTCATCTGTTGTTGTCAGACACAGGTAAAATGCCAAAATGGAAATCTCCCCAGTTAGTAAATCAAGACTCTTCTTCGTGATGTTCTTACCAAACCACACACAAATATTTGTCATCTATTTTGTCACCTGCCTGCAGAATAGTAACCCCACAGCTGATGATAAAGACCACACTCTTCTGACAGAGATATTTTTTTCTAAGAAAATTAATTTTTCCCCCTATTTATGCTAGCCATGAGCCCTTCTTTTGTCCTAAGTAGGCATTTATTGGGCATCAAAGACAAAGCTGCAAACGAGCCAGAGAACACCAGAAATTGGATCCAGGAGATTTTGTCCATGACATCTGTAAAGTCTGACTGAAGAGCACACAAATAGCTAAGGTAGCATACAGGTGTGCTGCATAAGTGTACGCATGCTGTGGCGCGCAGATTGCTGCAGCACGCAGCGGCACCCTTGGTCTTAGTGACAGAAGAGGGTGTGACACCTCCCCCGGGACCCTGAACCTCCTAAGCAGCCGCTGAAGGATCTATGTAGAAAAACAAGATGGGCCTTGCTTGCTTATCTGAGGATTGTTTATTATGCCAAAAGGGATAAACTAAAAGCACCTGTATCTCAAATACAGAGCAGAGGCAAGGACCATGACACAAGCAGGGCAGTGGGTTTTAAAGCACAGGACCAGGGTGGAGCTTGGGACTAGGAACCAATAACAGAGTGGCATGAAAGGAATATAATGTGGGGATTACAAAGTTTAAACCAATAGGAAGTTCCAATGGAGGGTAACCAGTGAGGCAGCGAGGGATACATAAATGACAGGGAATCCTCTGGAACAAGGGGTAGGTATTAGGGAGGACTGTCAGCAGGGACTGAACCAATGCCTCAGGGGAGAAGGGGTATAAAACCACTTAAAGAAAACAATAATACAACAAAAACACACACCACAACATATGTAGATTTTACCCTTTTTCCCTGCACCCTATATTCCTCTGTCCCCAAATACAGCAAAATAATTTAATGTAATGGTAAGAGAAAATATAACAGTTTCACTGTTTTTTGAGGATTTTTTGAAATTAATATAAAATAAACACTTTCCTTTTTTCAAATTTGTGTTTATCTAGTGTGAATCAAATCACATATTAAGTCAAGTGTGAAGATCATTAATCTTCTCTGTCTGTTTTTAGGCACAGTGAAGGAAAATAAAGTGGAAGAAGATAAAGGAATTACTCTCAAAGTGGAAGAAGATAAAGGAATTACTCCAAATCATCTTGTCCATAGGCAATTCAGAATTCAGCTCTATTAATCTTCACTTTTAAAAGTCACAATAACATGAAAAACATGTTATAAGAAAGTACTTGTTTATAAGCAATGCTGTTAACCTATCAACAAATTTGCAAAATACCTATCAGAAGACAAAAAAACAGAGAAGAGACAGTTTTCTTCAGCTAAAAACCTTTGGATGCAATGTTTATTCTACTATAGCATGAGCTGACAAAGCAAGCTTTTTTCTAAAAATATATGGCTTTGAATATGGAACATTTGAAAGAAATATCCAAGCAAGATATAGAAAAAAGTGCATGTTAAATATGCTACAAATGTAAAACTGGAACTGAATGCCAAAACTTTTGTTAGATTGCTGCAGGTTTTAGTACTAAGCAAAGGTTGAAGTACATTTATATATTGACAAATTTGTCAGTGGATCACCTAGGTATCATTTCCTCTCACGTGCAAACTTAGGAAGGGTGTGATTATCAAGCTTTCATGAAAGAGCTCAAAAGCGATCAATATGCAGAATTTGTCATTTAGAAAAAGCCTTTTTTTTAATCTAGGTACAGAATAGGTGGGTACTGTTATATGCCACCCTTTTTGGGTTTTTTTTTGTGTTAATATTTCCTACATAATTTTTTTTTTGCATCTATATAGATATTTTACTGAATAACATTTCATAAATATTTCCAGTAGATTTTAGGTTGTCTCACATGTTTAAAAAAAAAAAAATCTGTCAGAAGTATAAAAATGTGTTTGAATTAAGCTCCCCAACTGTATTACAACTACTTTCATTATCACTGAAACAGGGATCTGCTACAGTGTCCTGTGACCAGAGGAAGATGCAGGAGGTTCCCTATCTTAAATTCTTCTTAGAATTAAAGTTAAAATTTAACGTTCCCTAAATCCTGTATACTGTAGATTTTGAAAGAGAACTATATAAAATAGGGGAAAAAAAAAACCAAAGAAAAATAAAATAATGACAAACAAATCCTATGAGAATAACCTTCTCACTTTTCAGTAAAAAGCAGAAATCAACAGTAACTATCCATTAAAGAAAAGCTAACTGAGTGATAGTTGCTTGCATGCAAGCATAGTTTACAGAGGAGCAGCATTCACATTGCTAATTTGCCTTGTGGATGCTTATATCATTATGAGCTAATTCAAGATTTTCTGCATTCTGTAGTTGTTACTAATAAATGAACAGATTTTGAATTAATATCTCTGAGACTGAAAAGCACCCAAGGGAGTCTTCTGACCTAGCAACACTAAAATTGAAGCTGTGAAAATGCGTGAGTAACAGTACATGCATACAGCTGGTGGCCAGTCACTGATAGTGTCCCCAGGGATCAGTGCTGGGCTCAGTCCTGTTTAATATCTTCACTGATGATCTGGATGATGAGATCAAGTCTACCATTAGTAAATTTGCAGGTGGCACCAAGTTGGGGAGGAGTGTCAATCTACTGAAAGGTAAGAGGGCTCTGCAGAGAGACCTGGAGAGGCTATAGATGGTTCAAATATGAAGTTTAAGAAGGCCTAGGGCAGGATCCTGCATTTTGGCCACAATAACTCCCTGCAGCACTGCAGGCTAGGGACAGATTAGCTGGACAGCACCCAAGCAGAAAGGGACCTGGGGGTTCTGGTTGACAGCTGACTGAACATGAGCCAGCAGTGTGCCCTGGTGGCCAAGAAGGCCAATGTCATCCTGGCCTGTATCAGGAATAGTGTGGCCAGCAGGAGCAGGCAGGTCATCCTTCCCCTGTACCCAGCACTGGTGAGGCTTCACCTTGAGTGCTGTGCCTTGAAGAAAATGACTTGCCATCCACTGCCTTCAGCAGGCTATTGCTAGATAAAGTCCAATTGTTTTGCAAATCTACTAATTTGCCTTTCTTATTTTCTCTTTGAGTATATTTTTCTCTTCACATTTCTTTAGCGATGTTTTGAATTATGTTATTTTTTCAAAAGACACTTTAATGGAAAGTAAAACACCATCTGCCAAAAGCTGTTGTTTCTGTAATTTGGCTTAAAATTGTATCGCATCATGCTGAGAGGGAATTCTTTCATGATCCTAGAAATGTTTATTCCTCTTGCAAAATTGCCGTCTCTTAGATAGTTATTGTATTGTTTTTTTCTTCCATATGATGTGCACACAAACACCTTTTCTTTTTAGATCACTTACGGATCACTTATTTAATCACCTTTTTAACTTGTTAACAAGTTAACTTGTACAAACGCCTTTAGCTAGCTGTTGCTGCCTCCCTATTTTCTTGCACCTTAATGAAGATGACAGTTTTCTGTCATACAGAAACAGTTGCTACTTTCTTTAGCAAATGTCATCTATGAATTTTTCAAGTATTTCTTCACTTAAGATTATATTTTTCTGTGAATGGCACACAAAACTTTTTCAATTCTCTTCCACTTCTGATGTGGATGTCTTTTAAAGAAATAAAGAAAATGTGCAAAATGAAAAAATTAATATCACCCTTTCTTCATTTCAGGTTGATAGCAATCCATTGATAGCTTTCTTGACTATAGTTTTTCACACAGTCCATCAATTTTACATTAATTTATTTCAGATAATGCATTTCCCTGTTAGATGAAATGTTTACTTTAGTAAATTATATATATATATCATAAAATATTTTTCTCTTATTAGTTAAATCAGCTGTTCTGTAAGAGAAGAAAACAGTTTGGTTACATGGGATTTATCTTGAAAAATACATGCTGTAGGTTTCTTGTTGCCTCATCATTCTCCAGATTTACAATGTCATAAGAATAAAGATTGTTAATATTGCCAATATCAGATTTTGGATTTATTCCTTGAGTAAACTTTCTAATAGCTCTCCTTCTTCCACTTTCTTCTCAATACAAGCTTGCATTCCCATTTCATGGGACTAGCTTATATATTCTACAGCTTACTGATTTAAATTGCATGATCTTATGATTCTGCACCTTAAAAAGAAGGGTAATATACTTTTTAACACCTTATGAATGTCTGATAAGATCTAAAAATAAGTTATAATGAATTCAAGGTTTTTCTTTGAAACTACAAATGTAATAATTACTCTAGAGGTCAGAAGATATCACTCAGAAAGGAGATTTTTGGATATTTGCTCTCCAATTAAGAAAACAAGACCTGATATTTGCACTTAAATTACTTTTGTGAAGGAGCTTAATATCATACTGTGAGTGATACTTGACAAGGTTCAGCTCAGGGTGCCAGCATTCAAATCTCCTTGCTGAACCTGGCTGTTAGTTTTCTCTGTCTTACCAAGAAACAATTCTTCTTGTGCAATCATAAATTTAATATGCAATAATTATTTAAGAACAGATCCACTACAGAAATTTTCATTCTTCTGGTGTGTTTTTATTCACCTTTTCCATGAGGAAAGATGAAATGGTAGAATGTTATATCGCGGTCAGCTCCTCTTCCTGCAATACCCCAAGCGGTGGTGCTGGGTGGCAAGGGAAGAGAACGGGCGGCCACTCCCCCTGTGAGCTCTGCAGTCCCAGTTGACGGCACAGGGACAGATGGAGGCGACATCAGACTTGGGGGTGAACAGGATGGCTTTATTCAGCGAGCCCCAAGACCCTCCGGGGAGGGTGAACAAAGATTTTATACCACAACTCAAGAGGAGGGGTATAGGAACAGTAACCAATAAGGGTAAAGCTGGGGAGGAGTTTTGGGTGGGACTAACATAGCATAAGCCTATCAGGGGAAGCATGGGAGTGGAGAAACAGAAAGTAACCAATAGGGTGTTGAGCCTCACTAAATGGGCAGGGAATTCTCTGGAAACAGGGGAGGGGACTAGGAGGAATGACAGGGAATGTTCTGAGGAAAGGGGCAGGGAAAGGGAGGATTGACAACTTGGAGAGGAAGGGGGTTAGGGAAGAGCTTGGGAAGATTGACAACTGGGGAGAGGAGGAGATTGGGGGGGGGGGTGATGAACAGTCATTTGAACAAATATCAAATTAAGGAAAAAATACACCACTTCAGTAGAAACAGATTTATATACAAGTATGCACGTTTCAGTGGCGATTTTCCTTTTTTAGCATTTGTTTACAACCTTGTCCATGACTTCTTTGCTTCACTCCCTTTTAGTATAGTACAGTAGATAGAGATTTTTTTTAAATAGCTTTTTCTTACCATTGGAAATAAACAACACTGCATGAATGACATATTACCCCAACTAGTCTATCACCTTCAGTACCTGAGAAACATTGGATGACCAAATGTAACAGAGACAATTAATTGAAAGTTGACAGATTTAACACCTGCATTCTAGAGACTGCAGTTGGTGATGGCATTTGACATTATGTTAGTAGTTTGAACACATTAAGTGCAACTGTTGATATCACAACTTTTCTCTTAACATCTGTCACATCAAGAACTGGTCCTTGTTGGGGCAGAAAACATCTTCATCACATAGATGTGAAGCACAAAGGTAGAATAAAATCCTTACCATTCATGTTGAAGCTTCTATTCTGTCAGCAGACTGAACAGCCAGTACTATTAAAACTTACAAAGAATGTTTGTAAAGTAAGTCTTACATGGCCTCAGAATATTCTACACATAACAATAAAAAAAACCATGTGAAATCTGAGAAGAATAGAAAGGACAGGAGAAAGTCATGCTGACTCTGAATATCTGTCTTCCATTGTTGTTGTAGTGTGGGTTGATTTAGTTGGTTTTATCAATGTTAATTAGCCTTATGCTCCCCTAACTGTCTCCTTACACCAAAAGTTCCCACCACTTGGCTCCTCAGTTATATGTCAATCATCTCACCTCTCCCTGTTTTCTCCTTATTTGGTTCCATCAATCCGAGTTTGTTATCATAGATTGTTGTATCCCTCTCTGGTTTATCCCCATTGGTCAAGAGAGGTTTACACCCCTGTCTGCCCACCCCCTATTTAAGTTGCTGTAATCATTGATTTCATGGGCATTTGTCACTGCACCCACTCAGAGGGCATCTTTCTTGCCCCACCTGGGGAAATAAAGGACTCTTTGGGCCGGCATACAAGTGTCCTTCTCTCTCATCTCTTTACCTCCTCTCAGCGTGCAGAGTTATCAAAGCTGTGCACCCACGACCAGCACTCAGCACCATCAAGGGGCAGATGATTTTCCCTGATGTGCCCACTCATGTGCGGCCATGCGGTCTCACGTGGGTTGCGCTAGCCGGACCCTTCCACCTGCCCTGGGCCATGGCAGGTAACTGCCACACATTGTGTTAAAATTGCTCATCAAAAAGCAAAGTATGTAATAAACTGTACAGAAATGCAAAGTTCCAATTTTTTTTTTCTCCTCAACACTCAACATTCAACTTTGTGTGAATATGGATGTCTTAGTTTGAAAAGACAGGAGTCTGTGAAATGGAAAAGGTAATCCCCCTCCCTCCAAATTACTACAATTTCAAAATTAAAAGGCTCTCAGGCAAAGGTATGGGAATGGGAATAACAGTTCTTTACTAGGAAAAAAAACCTAAATAAAAAAAATGTAATTAGTACAAACAAAACTATTGATAGAGTCAGAAACCTGACACCCTGAGGAGTCAGGGTGTTGGTAATAGTCCAGTTAAATGGTGGCTGCTCCTCCTGGAGTGGCAGATGAAATGCTGCTGAAGCGGTGATCTGTAGAAGGGTGTAGTTTTCTCTGAAGGTCTGGTGATACAGTCTGGTCTTCCTCTGGGGATCCAGCGGGGAAGAAACTGCTCCTCTGGGAATCCAGCAGAGAAGAAAGCTGCTCTTCTGGGAATCCAACGAAGTGGCTGCTCTGGTGTCCCCAAAAATGCTTATTTTATGCAGGTAGGGATGCTTGGCTCCTCCCTCTGGGTGGAGCATCTCACAATGGGATGATGCTTTACCAGTCTTGCAGTGAGTCATTTACTGGTCTATTAACAGAAGATATCTCCCCAGAGGGAGATATTGTTCTTGGAAGAGATAAGAAAACTGCCCAGCCTCCAACAGATGGCAAACAGAATACATGCTTCTCTTACAAGCCAGGACATTATCCACCCCTTATTCTATTTCCATCTGCATCATAATGAAATCTTATACCCAGTTCTCATTTAAGACAAGGTTTCCCTGTGGTACACAACGGGTTTCCCCATCTTGCTACATTATCTACCAAGTATAACCAGGTCCTTGAGCAAAAACAATCCCACGGATGGGTTTGTCTTTGCCTGAGGTGGGATTAATCCAAACAGTTTTTCCTAAAATACCTTTCATATGTAACACAGGGACTTTATCTCCATCTACTGTGTGTAAGGGTTCTAACTGGGCAGGGCCACGTCGATTGATGGACCCTCGGGTGTTGGCCATCCAAGTTGCTTTTGCCACGTTCATTTCCTAGTTTCTAAATGTTCCTCCACCAAGTGCCTTTAGGGTAGTCTTAAGGGGTCTGTTGCACCATTATACTTCGCTGGCAGATGGAGCATGATAGGGAATATGATATATCTGTTTGATAACATGTTCTCTGGCCCAGATGTTGATCAGGCCGTTCTTGAAATGGGTGCCACTGTCAGACTCAATTCTCTCAGGCGTGCCATGTCTCTATAGGACTTGCTTTCCCAGGCCTAAGATAGTATTCCGGGCAGTGGCATGAGGCACAGGGTAGGTCTCCAGCCATCCAGCGGTGGCTTCCACCATGGTCAGCATGTAGCACTTGCTTTGGCGTGTCTGAGGCAATGTGATGTAGTCAAGCTGCCAGGCCTTCCCATACTTGTACTTGGACCACCACCCACCATACTTTAGGGACTTCTCCTGCTTGGCCTGTTTGATGGCAGCACATGTCTCACAGTCATGGATAACCTGAGAAATACTGTCCATGGTTAGATCCACCCCTCAGTTTCATGCTCACTTGTAGGTGGCATCTCTGCCCTGATGACCTGAGGCATCATGAGCCCATTGAGCCAGGATCAACTCCCCCTTATGGTGCCAATCCAGGTCTATCTTTGACACCTCTATTCTTGCTGCCTGATCTACCTGCTTGTTGTTGCAGTGCTCCTCATTAGCCTGACTTTTGGGGTTATGGGCATCTACATGATGGACTTTCACCATTATTTTCTCCACCTGAGAGGCAATGTCTTTCCATGTATTAGCAGCCCAGATTGGTTTTCCTCTATGTTGCCAGTTGGCCTTTCTCCACCTCCCAGCCAGCCCCACAAAGCATTGGCTACCATCCACAAATCGGTATAAAGGCAGAGCTTTGGCCACTTCTGCCTTTCTGCAATGTCCAGGGCCAGCTGAATGGCCTTGAGTTCAGCGAGTTAGCGCAATCCACCTTCTCCTTTGGTAGCTTGTGCAACTTGTTGTGTGGGGCTCCATACGGCTGTTTTCCACTTCCTGTTTATCCCTACAATGCAACAGGAACTGTTAGTGAAGAGAGAGTAGCGTGTTTCCTCTGTTGGTAGTTGGTTATATGGTGGAGCTTCTTCAGCCCTTGTCGCTTGTACCTGCTCCTCGTTGTCAGTGAGACCAAAGTTTTCACCTTCTCGACAGTTTGTAATTATCTGTAAAATTCCAGGATGATTCAGGTTTCTAATACGGACACGCTGAGTGATGAGGGCAATCCATTTGCTCTATGTGGCATCAGTGTCATGGCGTGTAGTAGGAACCTTTCCTTTGAACATCCACCCCAGCACCAGTAGTTGGGGTGATTGGAGGAGTTGTGCTTCCATGCCAATCACCTCCAATGTGGCTTGAACTCCTTCATAGGCAACCAAGATTTCCTTCTCTGTTGGGGTGTAGTTGGCTTTGGACCCTCTGTAACTTCAGGTCCAGAATCCCAATGGTTGGCCTTGAGTCTCACCATGTACCTTCTGCCAAAGGCTCCCGGACAAACCATGGTTCCCAGCTGCAGAGTAGAGCACATTCTAGACCTGACTGGGCCAAGGGTTACAGCATGAGCAATCTCCTGCTTGATCTGGGTGAAGGCTTGTTGCTGCTTAGGGCCCCAGTGGAAATCATTCTTCTTGTGGTAACCAGCTAAAGAGGGCTCACAATCTGGCTATACTCGGGAATATGCATTCTCCAAAAACCTATGGCACCTAGGAAAGCTTGTGTTTCCTTTTTGCTGGTTGGTGGGGACATAGCTGTGATCTTGTTGATGACCTCAGTGGGAATCTGGTGTAGTCTGTCTTGACATTTCACTCCCAGGAACTGGATCTCTCGGGCAGGTCCCTTGATTTTGCTCTTCTTGATGGCAAAGCCAGCTTCTAGCAGTATCTGGATGATCCTCTCACCTCTCTCAAACACTTCTGCCACTGTGCTCCCCGACACGATGATATCATCGATGTATTGCAGGTGTTCTGGAGCCTCACCCTTTTCTAGTGCAGTCTGGATTAGTCCATGACAGATTATGGGGCTGTGTTTCCACCCCTGGGGCAGTTGGTTCCAGGTGTCCCTGCATGTCCCTCCAGGTGAAAGCAAACTGAGGTCTGCATTCTGCTGCCAGAGGAATGGAGAAAAATGCATTAGCAATATCAATAGTGGCATACCACTTTGCTGCCTTGGACTCCAGCTCGTACTGGAGTTCCAGTATATCTGGTACAGCAGCGCTCAGCGGTGGAGACACTTCATTTAAGCCACGATAGTCCACTGTCAATCTCCATTCTCTGTCAGATTTGCACACAGGCCAGATGGGGCTGTTGAAGGGTGAGTGGGTTTTGCTGACTACCCCTTGGCTCTCCAGCTCACGAATCATTCTGTGGATGGGTAACATGGCAACTTGATCCATCCGATACTGCTGGCGGTGCACTGTCGAGGTCGCAATTGGCAGGCGTTGCTCTTCCACCCTTAGGAGTCCTACTGCAGTTGGGTTTTCTGACAGTCCAGATAAGGTGTTTGATTGCTTAATGTCCTCTGCCTCTACAGCAGCTATTCTAAAAGCCCACCTGAGTCCCTTTGGGTCTTTGTAAATAGCCGTTCCAGAGGAAGTCTATGCCTAGAATGCATGGAGCGTCTGAGAGCGTCACTATAGGATTTTTCTTCCACTCTTTCTTAGTCAGGCTCACCTCGGCTTCCACCAGGGTCAATTGCTGTGATTCCCCTGTCATACCAGCAATGGAAACAGTCTCCGCCCCCACATGTCCCGATGGTATCAGAGTACACTGTGCACCAGTATCAACTAAAGCATCATATTTTTGTGCCTCTGATGTGCCAGGCCATCAGATCCACACTGTCCAGAAGATCTGGTTTTCCTGTGCCTCTCCCTGCCTAGAGACAGGGACCCTCTAACACTGGTTATTATTCCATTCCTGGCCATATATACTAGAGGTCCCTTCAAGGGGATCTGACAGATCGTACCAAAAAGCTTGGTCATGGGAGGTTGAGGCTACCTTCACCTTGGTGGAACTCCCCCGGTTAGAGTTTCCCTCTTTGAGTTGACGCACCCATGCTGCCAGGACAGAAGTGGGTTTCCCATCCCACCTCCCCATGTCTTCCCCATGGTCACGCAGGAAGAACCACAGATTAACCCTTGGGGTGTACCCTCTCTCTCTAGCTGGGGAATGTTGGGCTCTGACTCTGGGACCTGTGACTCGCATGGGTGCTGCATTAACCTTCCTCATCTCCTCCTTCATCTCCTCTTTGAACTCCTTAATCACAGCTGAGATATGAGCTGCATTGGGCCATTAATCATACTCTCATAATTCCTAAGTTTGTTGGCAACAGAGCCTACTGTCTCTTGGTTAGTGTCAGCATCAATTGTTGCAATGTAAGTGGTGTACTGAGATGGCCCAAGATTTGCTAGACTCCACAGCATTTGTCCTGTGCACCTGACCTTGTCAGGGTCATTATTATGCTGTCCATCCCTCCAAAAGAGTACCTCTAATACTGCCACTTCCCTCAGCTGTTGGATCCCTTCCTCAAGGCTCTTCCAGTGCATTCTATGATGGTGCTCCTGCATTCTCTCCCTGTGGACAAACCTCTCTCTGACACTCATTAAAAGCCGCTCCCAGAGAGAAAGGGACCCTGGCTCCCTTACAAAAATCTGATTCATACCTGAGTCCTGGGTCAAGAGTCTCAAGTTCCTCTCCTCACCACTGTCCAGCTGCATGCCTGTACCCATAATGTCCCAGACCTGGAGTAACCAGGTAGTATAAGCCTCACGCCCTCGTTGCACAATGTCTTTGTGCAGATTACTGAGACTTTCGTACGCCAGGGACTCGGTGATGATTACGACCTCTGGCTCCCCTGTGGGTTGTGAGGTTCCTCCATTCCCATCCCTATCTGGGTGCTCTGCTTTCATCTTAGACCTCCTTGTTTCTACTGGGGCAACTGCTGCTGGCTGTGACTGCCTTTGTGGTTCAGTTGGAACCTGGACAGTTGTAACATCTGTGGGTTCTACAGCTGTATTATTAGACTGTCCCTCTTCAAGGCAAAGGGCAGGTTTCTCACCAGCTGTGGAAATGCACTCCTTCAGCATCTTACATATCTCCTTAACCAGAACCCTCACCCAGTCTGGGTGGTTCATTTCTGAGGCGGGCTGTGGGGCAGGGTCAGGCTCTGGAGCAGCCGCATCTTCAGTCTCTGGGGCAGTGTAAGGCTCTGCGGCAGCATCCTTAGTCTCTGGTGTAGGTGTCAGGGTACATATCCAGGTTAATCTTCCCTTATCTCTGAGTGCTAAATATAACAGGCATACCAACAACAACACCCATTGTATGATATCACTAGTATTTAGAGTGGATTTTAACCCTTTGATAACTGGCGGAGCAGACCCAAAAAGATGGTTAAAAGTTTCGGAGAAAATTTCCCACGGTGTCATTTCCTCACAGTAGATACCATTATTAAAGTAACCCCAAAAACATACAGTTAGTGTGTGATAGCTCTGAATCCATGTACCTGCCTTCCAGAGTAAATTAAAGATCCATGAATTCCTCACCCTATTAACCCATAAGCCAAACTGGATAACAGCCACAGTAGCCTTAGTTATAGGATCCATTTTAAGATAAGGGCCTGCAAATGGGAGAAATACAGCTACGACCACGTGCCACCCAAACCAGGGTAAACTAGACCATATGGTGATACTTAAAGCTGTTTCTGTATCAGCACACACAAACAAAAAAAAATTAAATTACTTAAGAACTGTTAATCCTTTTTTCCTCTCAATGCCCTCAAGAACCACATTGGGCACCAAAATCTGTCTTAGTTTGAAAAGACAGGAGTCTGTGAAATGGAAAAGGTAAACCCCCACCCTCCAAATTACTACAATTTCAAAATTAAAAGGCTCTCAGGCAAAGGTATGGGAATGGGCATAACAGTTCTTTACTAGGAAAAAAACTAAATAAATTTTTTTTAAAAAAACGTAATTAGTACAAGCAAAACTACTAATAGAGTCAGAAACCTGACACCCTGAGGAGTCAGGGTGTTGGTAATAGTCCAGTTAAATGGTGGCTGCTCCTCCTGGAGCAGCAGATGAAATGCTGCTGAAGCAGTGATCCTGTAGAAGGGTGTAGTTTTCTCTGAAGGTCTGGTGACAGAGTAGAGTCTGGTCTTCCTCTGGGGATCCAGTGGGGAAGAAGCTGCTTGTGGAGTTTTGTTGCACTGTATATCCCCTCATAATGGTTTGTTCCTCCATATCCCCCTCTTTGTATCCGTTTGGTTCATCCCAGCTTTCCCATCAGTACCTGTATGTCCATCAAACCCCAAAATCCCTCACCCATCCCCCTGTCTCCTCCCGGGTGATGTGTTCATCACCTTGTGACCCTTCCCCTTTGTCCAGAGCTTTCTGTCAGGGTCACCAGGTAACTGGACCCTGGCTCGGGGCTGCTCCCCTACCCCCTTCCCCAGTGGTCACTCAGGCCTTGCCCTGGAGAGCCACCCCCATGTCCTTCCCCCATTGGCTACCTGGGTTTCACCCCCCACCCCTGTATCTGGCTGCTCTGGGCAGGGAGGCCCTCTCTCTCGCTCTGGATGTCCTTCGAGGTCAGATGCAGTCTGGGATCCCTCCTGGCCCTCATTAAACTTTGGAACTAATCTTGAGAAGAGCCTCTTTCCTTTGCCTGTGGGACCAGCTCATCTTTGGACTCACAAGGGAGCTTCTCAGAGCCTCCTGGGATCCAAGGAGAAGTTCCTCCCTCTGCCTGACTCGCTCATTGCCCAGCTGGCTGAGGATTTGAGGGCGAGACGCAGCAGCTGCTCCTCTGGGAATCCAGCAGAGAAGAAAGCTGCTCTTCTGGGAATCCAACGAAGGGGCTGCTCTGGTGTCCCCAAAAATGCTTATTTTATGCAGGTAGGGATGCTTGGCTCCTCCCTCTGGGTGGAGGATCTCACAATGGGATGATGCTTTACCAGTCTTGCAGTGAGTCATTTACTGGTCTATTAACAGAAGATATCTCCCCAGAGGAAGATATTGTTCTTGGAAGAGATAAGAAAACTGCCCAGCCTCCAACAGATGGCAAATAGAATACATGCTTCTCTTACAAGCCAGGACAATGGACCTGATAGAAAACAGAGGAGAGCTTCCATATCTGGCCTGATTTAATGAAAAGTCTGATTTCTATGTCACATTAGGCCAATTTTGAAAGTCATTAAGAGGATTAGATTTTTGGGTTTTTAATGTCTCCTGGCTTATGGTCATAATGCTTTTGCAAATGAGTCACTTGGATTGGATTGAATTGGTTAATTTTTCAGGTATGGTTTCCATGTCCACCCTAAGGTTTTTAGTGGATCCAGTGTCATGCAGAAAGGAATTTGTAGAAGTTGAAGAATCATTTCATCTTAGTTAATTATCATGAGGATCACCTACTATAGCTCATTAGGTCAAGAAACCTATTTATCAGTCCAAAGAACAAAATTCCTGTTTATGGTTTCATGATTGGTTGGTGAACCACCAATTCGTGTTTCAGTCTTTCTTCCTTAATCAGTACCTGATTGGAGAGACATTTAGAATAACAGTGTTCTGGAAGTACAATTAAAAGAGAAAATTATTCAGTCTGTCAGTCTGAAGCATGAGAACTGTTTCTCTTCAAAAAAAGGCTTGAGAAATATTGTGACAATAATTGCTTTCAGTGGATTGAAGCAGTAATCATGTTCTTTTCTTATGACTGAAGTTCTTTATTATTAATTATATGTATTATTTATACATTCTTCCGCAAAAAGGAGTTATATGCTACCAGAAAGCATGGAAATTAAGGTGAATTTTGCAATATATATCTATTTTTGAAATAGATTATTACTTTTACAGGCTTAAGTTACCATCTCTTCTCTTCCTGATCATAGCAATGTTCATATCCATGGTTAAAAACTGTACTGTTACTACTCATTATACTAGCATTTAGAAGCTAGATCAGACCCTCTTGCATAAACATGATGCAAGCCCATTCTTAGATAAATGACTGTGTATGAGACTCAGTGGCCAGCTTTAGCAAGGCCAGGGACAATATAGCCTCATCCTCTTATCCTTATTCTGGCCCCTCTGGGTCGTATTATTAGTTTTTTATTTTTCAGCTTCTTTAGATACACATTGAATAATTTTGCTTAATCACCATTAATCCCATCTGTCAGCAACTAGATATTTGAAAATTATTTATGCAAGCATGATCTCTTATAATTTGTTTTCATCTTCATTTTCATCAACTGGCTGAGTTTCACTCTTTTTAACATGGAAGACAGAAGGTTGAAGCTAAAGATATAAATGCAATGCCATCACCATCTTCTTTAGAAAATAAGCAATAGCAGAATTCTGTTTTAATGTTGACATGTTTTAGTAAAACTAAAAAATGTTCTTTATTGATTACATTACTTCAATCTTCCTCAGCATTTAACAAAAGGAAAAATTAAATTGATCCATTACTAGGTTCTAGAAAACAGCAGAATGGATGAATGTTTAAGAAATCTGTTAGCCTATAGGACAGTGAAACTATAGCAAATCACTTTACGCCTTTCAAACTCAATGTCCTTCAACAACAACAGTTCTTTCTTACATATACTTTCAGACCTAGCTGTAGAAGTATTCTGTATTGAAAAGAAGTTGATCTGCTCAACTCATTTTAAGTACTGACAGAATACTTTAGATTCCTTCTACTCACATAAAAGAATTTCCTTCTAATTAGCTTTTTCCATAACTAATGTGGTTGTCAAATATTAAAGCATCACTGAATCAAAAATACTTCATGCTTGTTAGAAGAATGAAAGAATACATTAGAAGAACTGCTAAGTAGCCTTACTAATAGCAGCCATCTGTTAAAATAATGTGTACGCTCAGTGTTATTGCCCACCGTGTGCCTTTTCTTATTTGTTCTGTATTGTTCTTCACTATGCAGCTTGGAAGCAATTTACTGACAAAGACTTAATGATTTTTTCATCTTAATGCATTTAGAAGAGCAAAGATAACATTCTGCAAATTTCGGGCCTTAATTTTTGTTTTCACATAAAAAGAACTATGTTAAAAGAACATGTTGAGGCTATTAAATCAAGCCATTGAAACCTGGGAAATTAAAAAAAAAAAAAAAACAACCAAACAAAAAACCCCACAAAAACACAAAAACACAAAAAAAAACCAGAAACCTGTATCAGCACAGAAGATCTTGTGTCTTGTAGCAACACTAACAGTGATGCTAGTAATACTGGACAACACAAGATATTATTCCTAACTGTTCTGAGAACTGCTGAACTGCTTTTCCAGAAGGTTTTGAATTTTGAGGGAGTATTTAGGCCATTTATTTTGGGGTACCAAACTAAGTATTTCAGTCAAAATACCTGAAGAATTGCAAAATGAAAACAGTGAAGGAAGTGTCTTGTAACAGGTCAAGCAATCTTAATATTAACCTCTTTTTCAATAAATGGTTGTTAAAGGCCTAGTGCACTTTGCAAGTTAAGTAAAATGATGTATAATGGCATTTCACAATTATCCACTAATCTCATCAAAGTCCTTAGTGAAGTATACTTCTTGTAATGCCTGGAAATAAGAAAATTGTTTCCTCACCTTAACACTAGGGCACTGTGGCAAAAAAGATTGGAATAAATTTCCTGACAGACGTGGAAACAGCCCAGGTAGCCTCACTCAGTACTCAAATCACAGGAGACCGTTCCCTTAATAAAAGCACAAGGCTTGATAATCACATAAAAGATCTAAAAAGTCAATATGAGAAACAGAAAAATAAATCTGAAAGGATGAAAGCTAATAAGAGTTTTGCAGCTGGTGTGAGACATGCTAAGTGGAGCTTGAAAAGGAAAATTGAAAGAAGGGAGACTTGTGATAAAAATATGGGATTGCTGACAATTCCTACATATAAGAAGGAAGAAGTGCCATAAGGAGTAAGAGAGAAATACCAGTTATTGATGAAGAAAAGTGCTCTTGCTACAAGGAGTACTGTCAGAAGGATTGCCATCAGAGACTGAGGGAGCAGAAATTATGTCCAACAAGTGAAGTTATGTCAGTTGCATACAGATTCTGCTGTCGTGCAGGGACAGATCATCACGAATGCACATACAAAAAGCTCCAGGTAGTCCTGTTTAGGGAACCCTTTACATGAGAGTCTTAATCTCCCTTCTGCAGAGCTGTTCAGTGACAAGTCACTGAGGTGTCTGAACAATGTTGCTGTAGCTCAGAAAGAAAAGTCTTTCTTATTGACAAAGAGTTCTGGCAGTAATATTGAAGTAGAGATTTCTGGAATTCACTTAAATTAACAAAATGAATTAAGCATTTTTATTTTAGTCTGTAGATTTATGTGTTGAATTTTAACCTTTACTTAAGAAACCTTTGCCATAAGTAAAAAAGGGAATAAGAAAATACAAATTTCTGAAGCTTATTGCACAAAAAACAATGCCTCAGGATGCAAAGAACCCAGATAAAAATAGCTTTCCTGTCTCCAAGCCTATCAAGACTGACAGATGCACACAGATAAGTACCGAAGGACCAAAAGCGCACACGCAGAGGAAGAGTTCAAAAGTTCAACCATGAAGAAGACCACGATCTTCAGCCTCAAGAGACCACCAGAGTCCCCCACAGGACCACCATGGCAAGCCATATGTGCCCAGAAGGGCATGGACTTATTTAGCTTGAGAAGCGAGGACAGGGGGATTTAATTCAAGCCACACAGTACATTATCTGTTTGTGAGGTTTATCCTGGGGGATAGCACTGCCCAAGAAATAACACAGAAAGATACCAGTTAAGATTGGCCTGAGCCAGGAAAAGTTTAAGCAGCTTGCAGGTGACAATCTGGTTGTTTCATGCTGAGACAATGAAGCTTAGTTGTAACATTTTCCTTGTTTATGAGCTCCTTCAGACATAAAAGTCTGGTACCATAACAGAAACCTCTAATTTAGATGAATTTTTAAACCTCTTACACATCTGAATTATTTTCACCAGAGATTGTTTTTTTCCTAAGAGCTTGGATTTTGGGAAGTATGGTTCTACTCCCACTTAACACTGCATTCAAGATTTGTTTTCTTTAATTTCTGGAGAACCATTGCTATCAGAAGTGTGCAATTCAGTTTCAGGAACAGGAAAAAAGGAAAAGCAGCCTCTCTTTTGCTCAGCACAGGATTCTGAAATGCCTCAAGGTGAGAAGGACTTCCTGCCACATATAAAGAGCCTTGCTGTTTCAGAGAGTATGGTATGAAAGATTACACATTGTTCTGTGTATCCTACCATGAGTAAGAACAGAAGGACAAGTGGAGGAGTTGAAAGTAGCATTAATTTCAGACTTGCAAGCACTTACATTTGCATAATATTCCCTTACTTCAGTGAAAAAAGAACTAACAGAAAAATTAACCCAATGTAGCAAATCGTGCAAGAACACTAGCCCTGATCTTTGGCAGGATAATTATCCACCCTGCTGGGTTTTGGAAGTTACTGATCCACTGTGTTATTGATTGCTGGTGCACAGTACCTTCATTAAAAGAAGAGGAATGAGGAGACAGACATAGGTTAAATCCTCATCTTATGTTTCAATCCCCATTTTGAACACCTGCAATTCCTTCAAGACAATCAAACTGCTTATTTTCTCAACATACAAATACATTTATCAGTGATCTTCCTTGTGTCCTCAAAACAGTATGATGTGTATTCACACCTTCACTGTAGTGAAGTGCTCATACGCAGTGTTCAACAGGTATGGTTTAAGCAAGCAGTGTAGTTTATCAACAGAAGATTCAGGCTCTATATTCTATTTCAGTGTGTTTATAGGAAAATGGAAGGACAAAAATGGGAAGCTTTACTTTTAAAAATCTGGTCCCAACCACTACACTGTTTTGGACTGCTCAAAGAATACACTCTCTGCAGTGTTTGTGGTCTGAAAAAAGACCCCTTTTTGCCCTCTTGTTTTCATGTTTTAAGGCATGTAATGTATTTAAAAATTGTCTCACTCTGTAGTACCTTTAGGATATAATCAGACCACACAAGCTGTATCTGAGGAAGCAGTGCATGTATTTAAGGCAAAGTAAATGTATTTATTGCAAAATACCTCTGAAGCAGGGCAACCAGGTTCACTGTTGAAGGACCCCATCAAGACCTGCGCTTCATAAAATCTTGGTTCTTCCACTGAACACCCCAAAACCACCTCTGTGATGAGTTCTGGACATGCTCAGTTTTCTTTCTGAAAGATTCTGGAAGTCTGGTGGCAGCAAGAGCAGGGGGATGAGTGTATATGTCAGTGTATTTGGGTGTGCCTGGACAAAGTTTCTGAATGACTGTTTTGAATTTTGTGTGTGTGCTGTGGTGGCTCAAGGTATGATAAAGAGATGCCATAAAAATTCCTGCCTCCACAGGATCTATTGGTTAATGGTGGTTTTTCTTTTAGTTTGAAAACAGCTTGTGTAAGGCAAGATTTATCTACAAGATCCAAGTGGTTTACTACAGGTTTAGACAGCTCAAAAAGTGAAACCATACAATGTGTCTTTATACAGATATTTTTACACAAACTCAACAAATCTGATGAATATATGAAATGCAAAAACCCCAATAACATATCAGTAAGAGTAAGAAATAAATTAACATATTGGAAATTGGGAAAACACAGGCATTCTGAAGAGATAAAAGGAGGGCTAATAAATTTGGCAAATATGCTAAAATACTCTTCTATGAGGAACCATTATAAAAACAGGCTTTCAAAACAGCTCTGTTGATCAAATTGGAGGGATAGAGATAGGTATGTGTTAAATGAGGAAGAAGATTGATAAGACAAGTCATAAAGGCAGAAAGAGAAAGGACAGAAAACATTCATGAGAAGATTGTTTTGGTTTGGAGGAAAGGATGAAAGGATTTTAAGCAGAGATCTAAGGGGTAAATTAATATAGGAATACAGCATAATGGATGTTTATGAATCCTGTCTCTACTAACAGGCTGGCATTTCAGAATAGCAAAGACAGAATGTGAGTCTTGAAATTCCTTTAACTTTATGATGATTCATCAATTAAGAGTAGACTTTAATTTTAATATGAATGGACTTAAAATATAAATTTCACTTTTATAATAATTCTTTTAAATTAAGATAACAGTGTCACATGACAATTCAGGTCCACAGGAAAGTCTCCATTTTGACCTAGAGCAAGCTCAGTTAGATGGTCAGACCAGGTCTTAGGGCATTTTCCTTTATGTCCCAGGCTGGGAAACAGCACAGCCTCTCTGAGCACATCCTTATTGCCCAACTGACCTCTTGGGCAATAAGCTTTTCTTATTTCTCTCTGGTTTTCTGCTCAGCTCACCAAGACCCAGGGTGCGCTGAAGCCTGACATTGCTACCAGATAGAAGCAGAGACAATATCCGTGTGTGGCATGACCAGGTGGATGATGTGCTCAGCCTGATGGAAGAGCTCAAACAGGAAGAAGAGAGGCTGAGGAGTATCAGGGACTGTGAGAGAAATCAACCAGTGGAGATTCTTCCATCCCTGAGAGAAATACAGAGGATGGAGGTTCAGCAACAGTCAGAGGAGCCCTGACCCTCTTGGAAGAGACATAAAAGATGGGGGAGAATAGAAAAAAGTCCTTACATTAACAAAAAAATGATGTCCAAGGAAAATCCCCATGGATTATTGGATTCCATCAGGGACGAGGATAATGAGGTACATAATGCCTTCTTTGCCTCAGTCTTCAACAATAAGAACATTTATCCTCAGTGTAACTAGATCTTGACTTGGCAAACAGGAATGGGTAGCAGAAAAGACCCCCTGCAATCCAGGAGGAAGTAGTTAGTGGCCTGCTGTGCCATTTAGACACTCACCAGTCTATGCGACTGGTTGGGATTCACCTGAGGGTGAGGGAGATGGTGGCTCAGCAAGCCACTCAGTACCTGAAGGTCCTGAGGGAGATGGTGGCTCAGCAAGCCACTCTCCATTGTTTATCATCCAGGAGGCCAGGGAGACTGGAGGTTGACCACCGTGATGCCCATCCACAAGAAGATGAAAGGAGGATGCAGGGAACTGTCAGTCTGATCTCAGTTCCCACGAAATTTATTGAGCAGATCATCTTGAGAGTCATCATCTGGAACAAGCAGAACAACCAAGGCATCAGGCCCAGCCAGCATGGGTTTAGGAAAGTCAAATCTTGTGTGACCAGCTGATCCCCTTCTGTGACAAGGGTGACCTCCTTAGTGGATGAACATGTTGTCCACCTGGATATCAGTAAAGCCATAGACAGCATTTCACATGGCATTATCCTGGAAAAGCTGGTAGCCTGTGGCTTGGACAAGCACATCTTCACTGGATGGCCAGGCCCAGAGTGGTGGTGAATAGTGCTCTATCCAGCTGGCAGCTGCTCACCAGTGGTGTTTCCTAGGGATCTGTGTTGGGCCCAGTCCTGTTTAACATTGTCAGTGATGATCAAGATGAGGGGATCAAGTGCACCCTCAACAAGTTAGGCTGAGATCAAGGACATGAAGTTCAAAGAAGGGTAGTGCTGGGTTCTGCATTGGGTTACAACACCCCCTTGAAGTGCTACAAGGTGGGGAAGAGTGACTGGAAAATTTCCCTGCAGAAAAGGACCTGGGGTGCTGGTCAACAATACCTGAATGTTAGCCTGGAGTGTGCCCAAGTGGCCAAGAAGGCCAATGGCATCCAGACTTTGTATGAGCTATAGTGTGGCCAGAAGCACTTGGCCAAAGACTTTTCCCCTGTATTCAGCCCTGTTGAGACCACTGCTTGAGTTCTGTGCCCGGTACTGGGCCCCTCAGTTCAAGAAAGACACTGAGGTTCTGGACTGTGTCTGGAGAATCACAGCGAAGCTGATGAAGGGTCTAGAACACAAATCCAATGAGAAGCTGCTGAGGGAGCTGGCATTGTCTAGTCTGAAGAAAAAGTGGCTTAGGAGGGAGTTTAACACTATGCAACGACCTGAAAGGCGGGTTAACCAGCTAGCATTTGGCCTCTTAAGATAAGAGCGCATAACCTTAAGCTGTGCCAGAGTGGGTTCAGACTGGATATCAGGAGGAATTTTTTCACAGAAATATATGTTAAACATTGGAATGGACTGCCCAGTGAGACAGTGAAGCCAACACACCTAGAGGTTTCCAAGAAATGACTGGTTACAGCACATAGAGTCATGGTCTACTTGACCATATAGTGATCAGTACAAGTCTAGACTCAATCATCTTGTATCTCTTTTCCAACCTAAATGATTTTATGATTCTGTGACTCACTCCATGATTTTGTTAGTCTTATATGTGAGGCTGAATAATATAGTCCTTTTACCCACTTTGGGTCATAGATGCAGTGTTTTCTCTCTTCCTGTTTTCCCACACCTTCATTTTACTTCAAAGCTGTTACTGACTTTGTGAGTACATCTTCCAGATAATTTGGGACTTTTGGATGCAGGCTATCTACTCCTATGAACTGGTGCATATCAAACTCACACAAGTCAAACTCATGCCCTGACTGAGTCTAAATCTGTTGGTAATTGTTCTCTTCCTTGAACTTAGTTCCTAAACACAGAACCATGCTGAAGTCTGACACTTGGGATGTGGTAGAAAGAAAAGATCATGTGGAGAACATGATCATTACCAGAGTATGCAGGGGTACAATGAGGAAAATCAAGGCTCACTTGGCATTGAATCTGCTAAGGGATATCAAGAACAAGAAGGGTTTCTACAAGTACATCAGCAGCAAAATTAAAATTAGTGAAAATGGGCATCTCTGCTGAATCAGATGTGTGTCCTGATGACAGAAACACAGAGAAGATAGAATTACTGAATGCTTTCTTTGGCCCAGTCTCTGCTGCTGAGGTTAGTCTTCAGGGATCCCAGACCTTAAAGGTAAAAGGAAGGCTGAAAAAAGAAAGATTTCCCATGGTGATAGAGTTGGTTTAGAGATTAACTAGGAAGACTTAATTCCCATAAATCTATCCATGGGAGCCCATAGGATACACCACAGGTGCATAGGAAGCTGGCAGAGGTTGTTGCTAAGCCATTCTCCATCATCCTTGAAGAATCATGGAGAACAGGAGAGGTATACAAATACTGAAGAAAAGTCAGTGTTAATCCCATCTTCTAACAAGAAAGAGGACATGAGAAAGAATGGCCAGTCACCCTCACTTCCATTGCTGGAAAGGTGATGAAACAGACCATTTCAGAGGTCATCCCCAAGCCTTTATTTTTGGAAGTAGTCAGCATGGATTCACCAAAGGGAAGTCATCTGAGCAATCTGACAGCTTTCCACTATCGCATGGTAGAATGAGTCAAAAAAGAGTGGTGGTTGTTGCCTACCTTGACCTCAGAAAGGCTTTTGGTACTGTCTCTACATCTTCATAGGTGAGCTCAGGAAATGTGAGTTAGATGAATGGACATTAAGGTGGATCAAAAATTGTCTGAATGTTAGAGCTCGGAGGGTCATAATCAGTATTGTACAATTCAATTGGGGTGTAGAGGTAGAAGCTCTTTTTGTCCTTAACTTGTCCCACCAGACTTAGAAATACTGTCCATACATACAAGATGGTATATGGAAAGTTAAAGCTCAAGTGAAGCTAAGTTCTTTCCTTGAATCCTTTCCATTTCGCCACTCATGTGTTGTCAGATTGTGTTAGAGCTCTGTCATGAGTTTCCCACTAAACAAGTCACTGTCCTGTTCTCCTGCTTAAGTGTGCCTTCTTTTGCATTTAATTCTCCATCTTTAAAATATATTTTTTTTTATTAAGCTATTTTGTGATTGAAAATTTCTTTGCATTTATAATGTTATAGTGTATCAGCTTTCAGTTTATTTTGTCAGTTGGAGACCAGCAACCTGGGAATAAGGATTTTATCTTCATTTTCATTCTGCTTTGGAGATGGGGCATGATCTAGGGCTCCAAAGAGTTAACTGTGAGACTTATTGTGTTTTTCTGGTTTGAGAACAGCTTTGACTTCAATCACATATATTGCTAGGCCATTAGCATTGTTTTTGCAGAGGGGCAGGATTTGTTTCTTGCTATCAGGGTTCCAAAAGATGCTTTTGAGGAAGAAACTTATTTTGTACAGATTGGACATGTACAAAGAATATGTACTATGGATATGGCAGGTTCTCATTTAATTTTTGAGATTTAATTTTTGAGATTTAATTAATTTTTGTCTGATTTTCATTATTACACTCCTTTTTATGGTAGCTACTCTGTGAACAAGAGGTATAAGCGGTGGGAAAAAAAAAAGCCTTGTTCTTTCTGAGGGAAAGTAAATAAGCAATCATGTAAAGACAGTTTTTCCCATTCTCTCTTTGCTCAGTCCTTTTTTCTGAGGGTACCGTTCCTCTTGCTAAGGGCCAAGTATTTTAAACTGAAAGGCCCTGAGCTATGAGATCAGGGATTAGGCTGGAGAACCATCTGTAGTTTAGCACTATTAGTAAAATTTCAAAAATATCGAAGAGAAAAGGGGCTCCACAAATTAGAGGCTTCTCCAGACAGGTAAGTGACTGCTCCTAGCTGTTCCCAAGTTAAGGGTTAAGTTTAGCAGGAATTATAGATCGTTTTTTTGTTTAGTTAGTTTGTTTAGGAAACAAACAATTTTTTTCTGTGTTTTCCTTTTTATTCAATTATCTTACTGATATTATTCCCATAGTGTATAATAAAAATACATTGATGCAAAATACTTTGCATCAATGAAAATACTTTTAATCTAAGTACTGCCTTTTTTCTCCCCACACTTTTTCTTTTATTCTGATCTTTTTACTTCTGTAATACATCACTCAAAAAGACACTACCAACATGTCAAGGACAGATTTTAAAAGGAAATACTTATTTGCAAAAGCTGTGGTATTCATTACTTTTGTGAATTACCTCTGTCTAATAGTGCATATATTATTTCTGTGGATTATTAAATCTCATAGGATGCCACCCTGAATAAAAATTACTGCATTCTTAATTTTGCTTCCATAGCTGAGAGCTGGAAATACTTTATTTGCTCAAAGTGATTATGAAATAATTGGAGCTTAATATGCGATAAGGGCATCTTTCAGTGGAGTGGTATTTTGGCTCCTGGTTTTTCACACAGAAAACCATGAATCACAGTAGATTTATTATCTAACAGTCTCAGGTAATTATTTAAGAATTGTTTCTGCATTGTTGTGACCCCAGTAGGCATACCTGTGAAGTATATAAGGAATGGTGGTCAAGGAATATATAATCTGGCTCTCCATTATGGTTCTCTCTCTCTCCTATCTATTGAAACCATCCTGAAAAGATAATAGGACATATTGTTAGTGGACTGTTTTTTGATTTCTAATTATTTCTTGGAAGTTTTATGAGTGAATGAAATTAGATTATTTGGGCATAATGTCCATAGGTGAAAATAAAAAGGAGAGGTTTGGGTTATTAAGTAGAATACCCAGACTAAAATATTCACCAATCAGAATAAATGTAAGAAATGATGCTTGTACCTAGACCATTTCTTTTTCTCATTGTTTTTTAAGGAAGACAGCAGCATCCACAGAGCTTTCTATCAGTCCTCAGGAAAACATACTTTTGGTGACTTCAGATCTTTTAACATTCAGACTAAATACAAGGTTATTAAATTTTAGACCTGCTTTTCATGGCTCTTGGTATACATTGTGTCTCAAATTTGATGGTATATTAAAAATAGCAGTAATAGTATCTGATATTATTATTCATCTCAGTGAATTCTAAACACATGAAGATGTAACCTTTTCTCATATTTTGTAAATATTATTAGGTGATGAATGCTTTTTGAAAGGTGATTACTATGTTCCACATTTAACACAACTGGACCATTTAGGAATTATGTGAACTTTTATGGTGTATAATGCAATGGGAATAATCTATCTGAACTTTTAAAACTATGTAAAATTCTCTATATTTCCTCGAGAATATCAGTTCTTCTTTGTGAATACTGAGTTTCACTAAAGTATTGCATGCCCTGAAGCATGTTCACATCACTTTGTAATAATATAAAGAAGTGGTGGGAAGAAATCTGGGCCAGCTGATCACTTGAGACATCAAAGCATTTGCCCCCTTTTTGCAAGTGAGATACTATGTAGTGTCATTTGCATTCACCTCGGGCAGATGCTGAGCCTCTGTTCATTTCATCAAAGAACTATTTATGAGGCAGTAAAAAAGATTAGTTTCTCTGAATAGCCTCCAAATTAAACTTTTAAAACTTTAGTGTTGATACACAAGAATAATTATGGTTCTAAACCATTAAACATTTAGAGGAAATTTATGGTATTTGAGGAGAAAACTTGCAGCGGTGGTTAAATGCAATAGATTTCCTCTGAAGAGCATTTCCACAGAAACATTTCTTTCTGAGAATTAAAAAATGTAGTGCTTTATTGACAACATAAAAATTCACAGATGATGTCTTTAGACATAAACAAGACAGGAAAATGCATATATTTATGCAATGCTCTCAAAATGATACAGTACATAGTCACATATTTGTTTGTTTGTTTTTACATCAGCAAATATGGCTCTCTTAATTCACATGTTATATTAAATCACATATACTATGTGATCCCAGACAGGCAGGCAATAGTTCACAATTTTCTGCCACACATTACCCCATGCCTTCAGAGCAGTTAACACCTATGAGGCTTAGTTAGTCCTTCAGATAATCCTTAGAGATTTCCTATTTTCCTCTGTTACCATGCCTGTGTTTTAACATAATGCAGTATAATCCCACTTTGATCCTCCACATTTTTCCAGAAAATTTTATGGAACTCTACCTCTGCTCAGCCTCTTCATACCGTATAACCCTCTGCTTTCTAGAAATGTCCTCAAATTAAATTAATTAATTTGAGACAAAGTCCAATGTCTATGGAAGGAAGCAAAATGATTCACATTAGTATGTGAAATGAAAATCTTGAGATTTGATTCATGCTTATTTTGACTTCAATAATTTCATGCATGACCCTATTGGAAATATTGGAACTTTTGTCTTTTCAAACAAAATAGGATAAAACATACTTCCTTTCAACACTTTATGCCCAAAAGAATCAGTAGTATTTCAGATTGCTTAGCTAATTTTAAGTTTGACTGAGTTACATAATTCATAATTCAGAGAAATTAATCATATATCTACAATTGTTTAAAGGGGATAGTAAAACATCTCACTGAATTAGAAAAAATCGGAAATACTTAACTAAATAGGTAAATTAGACTGTAAATATTTCGGTGAGAGACTGTATTTTTTATTATTAGATGTTTGCAGATCGCAATAGGACATGGCCATGACCTCACAGTATAAGAAATGATGTGTTGGTATTTCACATTAATAATTACACAAATAAATAGTTATATAATTTATTGTGCAGACTTTTTGATGAACTCTGTTGCATGTTTACATTATGACAGACAACACTATCTAGCACAAAAATCTCATATTTACCTTAACAGTAGAGTGCTTTTATTTGCAATCTTCTCTTAATGAAGACAATGAGATTATTAAATTCTTATTGATAAAAAATACTGATGTGGACAGTATTTGCTAGTCTTTTAATCAGTGAATCAGAAATAAATAAATTTATAAATCTGAGTGGAGAACCAGACTCTTAGGTGTCTTCCCTAGGTTTAGATGCACTTTTTTCAAAGGTACTAGATGCTACATAGTATTATCGCTGAGAAAATTCAGATGTTATAATTCTCAGCCCAAGGTCTCTTAAGAAGACAACACAATGGTTTCCTGCAAATTACAGGAGACTCTATTGTAAGAGACGTAAAGATGAAAAATACCTCATACATGGTTAAGATCACTGGAAGATTTTTCCCACTGCAGCAAAATATGAAAAGAAACAAATGCTTATCTGCACCACGGAAGCCCACCCCCATTGCAGAACATGCCTCCTGAATTCTGGGAAATTGGACTGTGAGTTAAGCTACCTACTGGGAACTTGCAATAAGATAAAACTGGTACTTATTATCCAAATATCCCAGGTCTAGGGTAAAGCAAATAAGACTGGAGGACAACAATGTATCCACAAGGAAAGCCACCTCAGGAGATGTGCTGAAGGTTGACTCTGGATGGGTCCAGAGTGGGGAGGCCATAGCTGGTAGAATAAAGATGTCCACCCACTTCAAAAAAGAGACAGACCACAGGACTAATTGACTTGGAAGAACCATTTAGCCAGTAGATCAAGAGAATGTGTAGCCAATGTGCATCAATTACTTTGTTTGCTAAAATGTGTAAGTATTGAGAAGTTTTGAGCTGTGTCAGGACCCGCACCATGGAGAAGACAGGCTGAAAAGGATCAACAGAACATCATCTGGATCCACAGGGTGGTGTCTGTATTTCTGCTTAATCTGTCTCTCTCTCACTCCCTTTCTTTTTTTATTTCTATTTTTCTACCTTTCTTTTCTATTTCTTTCTATCTTTGTCTACCTTACATTTAAGGCTAAATAAAATCCATGCTATTGACTTCAGCATATGATCTTATTACACTTTAATTCTGGGAGGGACATCTTGCTCTGGTAATCAGACTTTACCAACTATGTTATCTGTCAGCAAAATGGAGAGAACATAATGCATGTTTACATGCATGAGACCACAGCCCACAGAGCAAGTGAAGGACCAAACAGACCTTTGTATGATCTCAGTTTTTCTTCTGTTCTGCTTCCTCTTATCACTTTTATGCATTTCACATATTTGCTAACTATTGCAATAGCTCCTTAACTAAAATTACTCTTTTCATTTAAAAAGCAGTGAAAAATGTTTTGAAATTACTTTTCTATGCAAATGTGGGGAATTTTTCTGAGCAAAGATATAAAAGAAGGTGACTTGTCTCACACAATTTATTCATTTACACCAGCTGACAGAGCAAATGAAAAAGTAATTGCTGCCTGGCAGCATTAATAAGTCTTCCAATTGATCAAAAGGTCTGGACAGGTGAAATCAAGTCATTCTAGCAACATATTGATAGTTATTGACTGTAGTCAGGACTTCAGGTTTCATTTGCATTGGCTGTTTATGATTCTGGCTGTACAGTACACATACAGTCAAAACCAGATAGACCAGATAAATAGCGGTCTATCTAAATAAATAGAATATAGATATTTTATGTAATAGAAATTTGTATCTCACTCTCTTCGATTTCCCCACACAGATAACCAAGAATGCAGTATTGTGATAGTTTCTACCAGTCATCAGAAAGAAATCTTGGTTTATGCCTCCAGATCTAAAGGAATGTGTATTAAGCACACTGCTTCTGGATGTATTCTTTGTAGAGGATAGAGACAAAAAATTTAAAAAAACCAAACAAACAAAACACCAAAAAAAAAAACAACCAACCAACCAACCAAAAAACAGATTACAAAGCTCAGTGAAAATAGTAAGAGAAAGATCTTCAAATAACCCCAGCAGTTTAGGCTTATGTTCTGGAAAAAAATGAAGGAGAAGATAAGTGGAAAAGAGAACATTGATTTTAACATGGTTAATGCTTACTTTCATAAGGTTTGTATATACAGAAATTGCATTACATATTAATATTATATATTGTAATACAATTAGCTAAGGGAAAAACAGTAATGGATGATGGATTACTACTGTTTCTATGCTGCAAATCTATTGTAAGGCTGAAAGGCTTTCAAGAGGTGCCATAATTGCAACTATGCATCATGATTGCCATGATTCCTGAGCAATGATCACAACAGTTAGCAAATACATATTGATTAGTATATTACTAAAATGCAACTTTGAATTCAAGAAGGGCAGCTCAATTATAGCTAGCGAATGTCCAGTCTGCTGAGAGTTGCAGATATTCCTGACTATGAGGACAGATGCAAGAGATCTTTTCATGCTGATTTAATAATAAAAGATAAAATTAATATCTCCATAAAAATCACTCCTCTATTTCCTCATCCTTAAAACAATGAAAAAAAAACCTGTTGCAGAATGAAAATTGAGGTTAAATTTTCTTTGTGCAGAAGATATATGAAACTGCTGACTGACTGCTTGACCAAAGCTGAAGGTAATAATTATATTTATGTGACAGAAGAAAATAATTATGTTTATGTGACAGAAGATCTCCCAAGAAATCTATATCTGATATGGTTGAGCTATTTGCTTTCATTAGTTTGAGACATAGTCATTAGTAACGTGTAATAAACCTAATTTCTTATTTGTCCTAGGGATGATTCTAGACTTATTCACAAGACAAGAAAATGGTTGGTTCCTTATCTATGCATAACTATTTCTCCTGCTCTTAAAGGAATTAATGTATGGAAAAGTTCTGTGTTGTATATTGGAATCCCTAAAAAAGGGGGACTGAGGTGAGAATGTAGGTCTAATTTACGTGCTTTTAAATTAAATTGCTGTTAATTTTTAGAATTAGTTTTCTAATTAAGAAAACAGGGATATTTTCTGAAGAGTTATGTTTGGCATATCCTCTTCCCTGGCCTAAGTTTGTGAGGCTTTCTTTTCTCTTCCATGCTAAATGCTAAGTTAGGGAAACCCGTCAAAGAAAAACAAGAATCAAAAGCTTTCTAGACTGATGAAGTCTTACTTTTTCAATAATGTTACTGCTGTTACTGCACATTACATAATAAATCACATTGTTAAAAAAGTTAATCATGCCTTTCAACATTAGGAAGACAATTTATGTACTACAGTTCTGGGACACTGGGATAGTGGCAGTATGATAGTATTAACTACCTAAAGAAAGAAGATGCTGAGTATTTATTGTTGGCCCTCCTATTAGGGAACAAAAACTACTAAAAAATATGTTGAACTAATAATGCAATCTAATTAGTTATTGAAGATCATGTTTCAAGCAAGAATTTAGTTTATAGTGATATATGTCAAGTATCAGTCAATTATATAGGCTAATATTCTTATCACACACAGGAAAACATGCATGTGAGTAGATTAAGCTTCATTTTTATTTATGTGCATATTAATAAGCAACTACTCCTGTGGCCAAAACTAAAAAATGTTGGTGGATCATATTAGAATAACAGTTTTCATCCCAAGAGTTCTCCACACCTCAAAAATGCAAGTAGTTTTGTTCTTTTTTTCCCATTTCATTAAAAGTGTATTTTAGAAGTGTATGTTGGGTGTAAAGGTGTATCTGTAAGTAATCATTGTGACTGACTATGAAATACAGTTATCCCTCCTATAAAATTCATCAGCTTCACAGTAGATCATGTTCAGTGAAAAAGAATGATAGAAATGGAAGATAATTAATTTTTTTGCTCCCTTTTCATGAGATGAAAATTCTAACTTCAGGCAGAAAGAAAGAAATTATTTGAAACTCAAAAGTTTCCCCCACTTCTTACCCTGTGCTTGTATCTAGAAGATCTTTATAGGCAGCGAAATAAAATCTTACCATTTCATCAAGTTTCCACATCAACATTAAGAGCTTTTCCAATTGTTTCATAGCAATCACATAACCAGTAACTCATGGGTAAGTAGTTTCCTGGGCAAGTTTTGAAGGCTGATATTTTTTTCTCAGGAAAGTAAAGAGCAATTTCATACACTTTTTTTTAGTTATTTTGTTTTGGTTTTTTTTTTGTTTGTTTGGTTGTTTTTTTGGTTATTTTTTGGGGGGGGTTTGTTTTTGTTTTTGTATCTGCACATTGTGGAAGCAAACATACTTAGCTAAAACCTTTCAAAGTTTTTATAATAATTATCACCTGCTCACATCACTGTCCTTAAATATGGGAACTGAATTACATTTTCCAGAACAAGTGTCCTTGCATGAAGGAAACTGAGGAATAAATTAACTCATCTTCTTTTGCCTGTAGAGTTAGGGAATAAATGAAGCAACAAAACCAAGTTAATTTTGCCAGATTTGTGCTGGCCTTGAAATGATCTTCTACATCTACAAAATGTATTTTGTCTGGAGAGGCCAGGTGCAGATTTAGTTTCTCTGGGCAAAGTCAACTTCTTCCATACAAATTTCTTGACTTGAGCAGGTGAAGCTAGTGATTGAAAAATAAAACCAAAACTTGGACAGCAGTAAGTCCAGGGCAAGGAGCAGGGCAAGAGGAGAGAAAAATGAAAGACAATGGCAAGTGGAAGAAGAAGGTGCAGGGGCAGTGGGGTGAGATGAATAATGAAGATGTGGATTAGAAAATGCCGTATAATTATTTTGTTTCTGTACCTGTGAAAAGAAATTTTTGATCACACTTTCTTCAAATGATGTACAGCAGTGAGCAGTGCCTCTCAGTTCAGAAAGACTGTACCAGTTCTAGATCACCACTGTTCTCCAAGTCACTGGTCTTCCCCTGCAGTTAGTTACTTGGGTCTTAAAGGCCAATTTTGTCCCGCAAACCAATCAGGACTTAGGTCCACGAGAAGATGCTAGCAAAAAGCATTAAACAGTGCATAGTAAGTAGGCTGTGGCACTCATATGAAGTAAATGGAGGATCAAATTGTTCACCTATTCATGAAAGGTAAGAAATTTCTGTGGTCTTATGACAGTGATGTCAATTAAATATCAATTGACAGAAGAGCATTTACTGTGACTTAACAGGAAAGATGATGTGTAATCTAGTTAAAATATTAAAAGATTTTCCACACATAAAAATTGTAACAAATATTCAGACTTCTAACTGGATTTTTAGAAGCTGGCTTTATTGAGTTAATAATTGTGACACCTAATAGAATATCTAAGTAAATGTCAGTATTCTTATTAATTGATATTTAATTTCCTGTAGGCTGTCCTGGCAAATGTTAATCAAGTGACAGAAAATTCCTTACAAATTTTAATGTATTAATAACTGAAATTATGCCGTTATTGCTCATATAATTTGAAGTTAACTACACAGCTACATACTTTCTTTCAATCCTTTACACAGAGTTCAGGAGGATGAACCTGCTTATTAGCTACAAAGAGGAAAAGTGAAGGCTAATCCTACGTAATTGTGTGGCGTGGAACATATTAATTTTCTGAGGAACTCCTACTTCCTGCCAAAGATACCATTCCTCAATGCTATATGTCCATACATTGAAGAATATGGATTAAATGTTTGCTGAATATGTTTGCTGCCTCCAAATGAAATGGCCTCCAGTGATTGATGTGAAGGAAAATAGGAGAGGTTTATGCAGGTTTAGCGACAGTGCAGGCAAAACAAGTAACTTAGGAGTGATGATGATGATTCCACCTTTTTCTACAGAGAAATCGATATAGTTTTATGTGGTTTAAAATGCTGTATTATAATGGAGTAATACATTAAAGCTGTTTACAGCTCAGCCATCTAATAATGAATATTGCATTTCCTTGCTTTATCAGAGTGATTGACTATCATTCTAAAAAGGACAAAAGTATGAGTGGAAGGGTGTCTCATTGACAGCAATAAATGAAGAACAAACAAGCTATGGTGAGATGAATTTGAAGACTTTGTTTTGTTTATTAAACTCACCTGTCATAGCTGAGAAATTTCCTCCTGATTACATACAAGTGAATGAACAAGTAGATCTGCCCTAAACACTCCATTCATTTGCTCATTCCAAGATTCTCTGAGCATTTTATTTTGTTTTTACTAGCAAACAATAAGGGTTGAAAAAAGAATATTATTAATTAATCACTTTACAATACTGCTCAAAAGAAAACTCCTTTTTGATCTTCTTTTTAAATTATTTACTGAGAAACTTTCTTTAAGGGGTACCTATTTCCTTATTCAGAATTTGTGTACCACCACTATAAAACTAATGTGTTTTTTAATTGAGGCATTGCTTAAAAAAATAAATCCAAATAGTGTATTCCTTCAAACTCATAGGAAAATATTATTAGTGTTTTCATGCTATTAAACCTATGTGTTGCTTTTGATAAATTTAACTGCTCTTAAGTATTATATTGCTATTATTTTCCAAAAATAGGTTGTGAACTTCTTCAGTGAATTCACATCTAATGTGGAATTTTTCACAAACTATTTTTTATTCTGCAAAACAAGAGACTTCAGTGAAAATGGAATTCATTTTCCATGGCAAAATTTCATTGCACCAACCTAAGACAGCTAACTGGAGACATCAAATATTGAAGACAACCTGAGATACAGTGGTTGTGATTGGTAGAGTTCACAGCCCTGAGGGACATGGATCAGGTAAGGAGTAACACTAGGCCCCTTACTTCCAGAGTTCCTGCTCTTCAGGGAGACCGTGGATTTCTCTGGAAGACTGCCTTCAGGGACAAAGGAGTAGAATGGAGCTGGCATATCTTAAAAAAGTCTTCCATAGAGTGCAGCAGATATTCCCAAGAGTTAGAAATCAGTCAAGGAATTCAAGATTCTAATGCATATTTTAATTTTAGTAAAATCTGCTGAATTATTTTGTTATAGTCATCTAATAAAAGAAGAAAAATACTAAACCACATTATAATGCCATAATATAATTATACACTAGAGTATTTCTTTAAGAATATTTTCATTAAGCAAGTGTAAGTATGCTTTGAAAGGTTGATTTTCTTGGTCTGTATTTTAAAATAAGTTATTTCAAAACAATGTTTTTAAAAGAATAAACTATTTCTATAGCAACAATATATATGTGTACTTGACACTACATGATCATTTGCACATTATTTTTGACCTTTTGTCATTAAATTCTACATTTTTCATCTAACTCATTTTGAGAAATTTTTATACAACTCTTCTATGACCAGCTGAGAGTGATAGACAAACCATTTCATGTGGGATGAGGGGAGAAAAAATATAGCTGGTTTAACTTTAACTGGGTTAAACATGAATCACTGACCAGTTCAAATCTGATGTGCCCTATAGAAAACCAGGGCCAGTTTTATCCCTATCAAGATATTTTCCAGTTCAGTACACTATTTAACCAGGGTAGGGCGGGGGAACCAGAAAGCATTTTCATGCATCACTTCACCCAGACTGTTCTGCTGTCAAGCACTGTTGAAAATTACAAGGAATTGTCATAAAATGAAAAGGAATCTGAGGTATAGTGGATGATCACTTGCCTTTTACTTTTGAGAGTTCATCTGATGCTCAGTATCACTGCAGAAAGAGCAAATGCTTCAAAGCAGACAAAATCTATTCCACATTATATTGTGCCACATCGTGAGGAGCTGTAAAAGTTCCTTTGTGTAGTCTCCTGTGAGATACAGCAAAAGAAGGATTCCGTCCATTTTGAAAGAGTAAAGTATCCTTGTGAAAAACTACTTTTAAAAAAGGAGAAAAAAAAAAAAGCCCCACTCACTTCAGGTTCTCTGTCTTATCATGACTGGAATTTATACCACTTGCAACAATTCACTGGTCTTCTGTAGCTGCTGCTATTCAAGGCTTTAATATCCTAGGTAAGTTCAGTGTCTTCATATGTATCTGGTTCAGTAAGAAAAAAACTTACAGTGTCATTTCTACTACTGTTGAGCAGACCTTGGCAGCCACGTTTATGTAAGAAATACTGCTGAAATTGTCCTTATCAAAATAAGTCCTAGAGAATGACTAGGATCTAGCATGGATATCCATGTAGAATTCATTAAGTGATCAGTTTTTAAAGAAGGTCCATGAACTGCTATACTTACTGTAATAGACTATTATCGATTTTTCCTGCATATCCTTTTTATGCAATGGTTTCTAGACTGGTAAAATACAAGGTCACTATCTTTTCAATCATGAGACTTACCTGGTATGTTCGCTTAAATTTTTAACAGTGAATTGCTCACTAAGTATTAATTCATATTAAGAGAATAATGGTTGTTTTCTGTTATCAAATGGCTACATTGAAACTGATAAATACTCACATTCAGCTTATTAAATATACACATGCTCCATCTTGAAAGTAGCCTTAGCATCCCTGAAATGCAGCTTTGTGCATGGGGAGGGGGGGCTGTGATAGAGGGTTTATTGCAGTGCTCTCCTTTGAAGCATTGCCATTCCAGATTAAGACTGTGAAAGGTTCTAACACAAAAGAAAAAGCTGGAACTGTGCTCTGGTTAATGTCCTCTGTCAGCACCAGCAGGGCCCTTTCAGGTTTTCTTTTTCATCTGCAGGACTAACACAATGTCACTTAAAGATACTGTTTCAGGTTCTAGCCTGAAAGGGAACTACAATGTAACTCAATCACTGCCTAAATAAAAGTGGAAGTTCCTATGTGTAAGATAGATGTTCAAAATTCTGGAGTGATTTTGGAGTTCTGAAAGCACATCTATTACAAAAAAAAAAAAAAAACCAAAAAAAAACCCCCAAAAAAACCAAAAAAAAAACCCCCCCAAAAAAAAAGCAGCAAGTGGAGGTAAAATAGGTAAAATAATATCTAGTATTATCTAAAAAGAAGTAATAATGAGCTGGGTCTTAGTCTTATGGCTATAAGAAAATGAATGTTAACAAGGGAAGGAACCTTCAGTCACCTTGGCCAGATATATGAGTGAGTTTCATGCTTAATGGCAGATATTTGGGGCAATCCAATTTAACTTGGGAAGAAGAACTGAACAACATAGCAGTTTTATATAGTAACAGTACTTGTTGTTAGTCTTATACCCAATATTTAGACCTAAGAAATAGTCAGTGATTTGTATTATCTAGGAGTAGTACAGTATTACTTGATAGAGTCTGAATATTGTAGCCTTATCAACATACAGGCAGCTCAACTGCACAAGCACAAAGGCTGCCTGGGAATAAGTAGCACTTGTTTTGCTCCATGTGATTTGTAAATCCACCAAAACAAAATTTTATGAAGAAGTAACACCAAAGTAAGCAAATAAGATAACACATGTGGAAATGTAACATTTTAGGTCTTCTTGTAAAGCAGCCCAAACCTCAATCAGTGAAGAAAAAAAAAATCACTTCAGCTGTATTATGGCCTATTAAGTTTCTCGCCATGTAGTGCTTTGATGTAGTCATGTCAGATGCAGAACAAACTCTGTTAATATTCTGTTCAGGTTTTTTTTTTTTTCCATATTTTTAAATTTAATTCCAAACTATTCAAAGGAATATTCCATACTTTATGGCATCATGCTTGTCAGCAAGGGAAGGGTATTAGATTGGGTAGGTATTGCTTAGAGACTGGTTGTGCATCAGCTTGCTTGTGAAATGTGGTGAGTAATCACCTTGTTACTTGTTTGTTTGGGGATTTTTTCTTCTACTTTCCTATGCATGTTAAAATTTTTTCATCTTGACCACTGAGCTTTCTCTCTTTTGCTCTGTTATCTCCCTTGTCTTGCTAAGTATGGGGTGGGAATGACCAGTTGTGTAGCACTTAGTTTTGTTTCCTGGTGTCCAGTCACCACAGATGATGAGTATAAATTGTTTGCTCTATAATTGAGAAAGCTAAAACAAATTTTTGCACAAAATTTTTAAACTTTTTTTTTCCCCAGCCTTAGAGAACATGAGAGGGAAAATGAGCACTGTAAACTCCCCAAACACAAGACTTAGCAAAAGGAATTGGCAAATGATAGAGAATTTTTCTTGAAAAAGGTACTCTTCTTGCTCTATGATCACTAGTCTTAGGCAGTAGTAGTTATAAGCAAAACTGTATTAAACGTCAAGATTTTTACTAATGCATTATTTCTGAGAGAAGTTGCTGGTTTTATATTATATGAGGATACCTAGAAAGTTTTAAATAATCTTTATTACTGTCTATAAACTGAGCAGCTCATTCAGACCTTCATTTTCTACAATGTCCATATATACAGTAATTTTAGCATTTCCCACTTCTTTCTCTCCCAGAAATGATCACCTCATTTATAGAGATAAGAAGCACCTGGAAGTGCCTTCCCCAAGCCCTTTGTGACAAGAATTCATAACATTAATTGCCAAAAATTACCAGCTGCAAGTAATTTTATCTAACAAGGCTGCTCTGTGGCTTCCTACAGACAATATTGTATCCTTTATGTCATAATCAAGAACTTAAGAATGCAAATAGGCAGCAGCTAAAGTATAATTAATATTTAAAAAGCAAGATGTCAGGTTCTGATGAAGAATTTTTAAGAATCCATATTTTTTTTCTTAAATCACATTTTCCTCAGAAGAATGTATTTTGAAGCCTAACTGAGCAATATTCAATTGATCAAGCCTTAGTGTTTTACTGCAAAGTGGTGAGAATTACAGAGCTATGTAAGCCTCAAGTCTAAAATGGAAAAAAATACCATTAATTCTTAAATATCTAATCACATAGAATAATGTGTTGTTTCTGCCTTTTAAAAAGAAATTAGAAGGAGGGGAAAAAACCACTAAACAAATAAAGAAGGAAAATATAGTTGGAGGAAAATCTGTTACTACATACAGAAAATAAAGAGAACAGCCTAATAAGCATATGTAAATGAAAATCCATATTTTATAATCTTCTGAAGTCTGTGGTAAAATTAAAAGATCTTTTTGCAGATATATGTCAACAAGGACAACTTTTGTACTCACAAGTTATTGAAATTTTAGCTTTGTGCTATAGAACAGGAAATTACAGAGCTGAGATCTTGAAACCAACTTTCTGTAAAGGGTTAGAAGTCCTGTAGTAAATTTTGAAGATAAAGCAAAGCTGGTGTTCAGTCCTAGCCTTTAGAGACAAACTTAACTCTTCTGCTAAAAATATGGGGAAAAGTATCTATTCCTTAGAAAGCATTTAGCCCCTCAGCTACCACTTGTGAGGATGCTGAACAGGTCTAATCTCTGTGTCAAGTCTCCTTGGACTCGTCCCTCAGGACTGCCTCCCAAAGGAGTCTTTCAATAAGACTCCTAAATCAGGAAAAGTCTGACCTCTGGAGGTCAAAGGCAGCTGGTCAGCTACCCTCCCTCCTTACTTCTACAAGAACTTCAAACATATAATTCCATAACCACCTCTGCCCAAGACATTTTCTGACAGTAACATCACCCACCAGCCCTTCTCTATTCACAGACAACAGGTCCAGCTGGTGACTTCCCTAGCTGGGTGTCTCATCAGTTGTGGCAGGAAGTTTTCTTCCACACACTCCAGGAACCTTAGTCTCCATTGTGCTTGATTTCCAGCAGACATCTGGTAAGTTAACATCCCCCCTGAGAGCAAGGCCAAGAATCATGAGACTCCTCCCAGCTGCTTATAAAATACATCTGCTGTTTCACCTTGACTGGGTCATCTATAACAGGCTCCTCCCTTGATATATTAATGATCTTTCATTTGGTCAACCCTTCCATTACTATCATCAGCCTCTAGATAATCAAAGCACTCCCTAGCAACTAGGGCTACCCTACTCATTCTTCAGCTGTCCCTTCTGAAGAGCTTATAGCCATTCATTGCAGCACTCCAGTCATGTAAGTAATCCTACCATATCTCTATAATTCTGACAGTAGTTTTCTGTCTTCACAATGATTTCCACCATCCAGCAACAGGGTTCTTTTGGTGTAGAGACACTTCATGTGGACTATTGACTGACATCTTTTTTGGGAGTGAGACCCTAGTTTCTGAGTGAATGTTCTGAGGGACTTCTGTGGTTTCCAATACATCAAAAACCCTTGTGTTGCGGCCGTCTTCCCCAGGACCAGTGTCCCACCAGAGACGCCACGAAGGGTTCCAGGGGAGAGGTCTACCGGATGCCAGATAGCTAATAACAGAAGAGGCTTCCACCCAAAGCGGGATGTCTCTTGGGCTGCTTTATTTCGTGCGCTCGGGAAAGGCGAGGTACAGCAAGGCGAAGGGACACAGTAACACGGAAGGAGAGCAGGCTCCAAGAGCCCCGACCAAGGGGCGGGGTAGGACATATAAGGGACAAGGGATAGGACTGGTCAAGGTCTGAGGGTCCAACCGGGTAAGGGCTGAAGGGAGGAGTATAGGTGGGGTGGCATTACATGAACCAATGAGGATGGGGAGAGGGAGTGGTTTCAGAGGAAAACCAATGGGGATACATAAAACTCAGAACATTCTAGAACAAAGGGAAAGGGTACAAACTGATTGACATAAACTGGTGGAAGGGATAACAAAGATTGACAAGCAGGAGAGGCAGGAAACTAAACATCTGTACGTTCCCAGGGAAGGGCGGGAGGTCCCTCTTCCAATGCCCCTCCCACATTGTGTCTTTGTGGCCACATGGATCTCAATCCCCTATCCCCACTGAGATGGCTAGGGTGTTGCATGCATTTGTACAGGGACATTACATATTGCTCCAGTGTGCTCAGGACATTGTGGAGCATGCTGAAGGACCTCACCAGCTCACTCTTTCTAAAACACTGACATGCCATCCCCAGGCTCTTCTCAAATAAGTCTGGTTTTATCCCTTTTCCCCTCGACCTAGTTTAAATCTCTTTCAAAGGGTACTGCTAATGCTTGTGCAAAGATTCTTTCCCCTTTATGAAAGGTGAGCGCCACATGTTTTGTCAGCTGGTTTGGAGTCTTGTTGACGAATCCATGATCAAAAACTCCAAAATTCTGCCAGTAATACAGGTCTCAGTGCCAGGTGTTGGTCAGCTAAGTCTTTCTCTGTCTTCCAATATTCCCCGCAGTTGGAAGGATAGAGGACAATGTTTGAGTTCCTGAGCCCTCAATCAATCAACATTCATCCAACACCTTTGCAAGGCTGTCAGAACAAGTTTGAAATGACCATGCACAATCCTTCCTTCTTTTAAGAAGTTAAAAAGTTTCTAGTATTTTTATGAAAATTAAATTATTCTTATGATAGTTGTGAAGTCGTCCCAGAAAAAAACTGCATTAATTTCTTAATTTTTATTTTTGAAGGCATAAAACTACTTGTGTTTTTGTATTCTTCAAAAGCAGAGGAGGCATTGTATAGTGTATATAAAATGATGTAAGTAGTCCAGGAGGTAGAAATAAAGAATCCAAAACAAAAACAATGGCCTGAAGTATTCTCTCAGGAAGCAGATGAGGTTTTATTTAGCTGTTTCTACACTGTTCACTTTTAGGCATGGATGCAATATCGAAAATATCATTAGAAAGGTGAATATTTTTAATTATTTGGAAATAACAATTGACAGTGGAAATTATTTTGCACAGCAGGCATTCTCTGTGGCAGTTTTAATGTTAAAAATATTTCCTTGAGATAAAAGTAAAAAGACCAAAAGTGAGTTGAGACTTTCAAACTGTGCATATCTGAATTAAGAGATACACGATGTAGTGCCTATCATGAGGTTTAATATCACACTCATAGAAAATGTCATTCTATTAAGAGATGCTTATTATATTTGCAAAATATTATTCATAGCTGTAAAAAATGTAATAGAATTACAAAATGTCATGATAGAAATGTTAGTGATTTATTGCTACAGTTATTGTCCAGTTGAAGCACTTTGGTAAGTGGTACAAAGCATTTGTGGTTAAGCACTAGACTAGGAAAAGGGTAACATGGAGTGAGCTGTGTATGATCTTGGACAAGGCCTAGCCACTTTTCACTGATTGTGCTTCTCTAGATTACATGAACTGATTATGTGGACAATCTCCACAGATGTTGTAACCAGGTGCTATAATAATAGAGTCATTAATACAGTTAATATATCCACTACAAGATGAGACTGCTGGGAAAAGGAAATTAAGCAGACTTTCCGGTCCATTCCTAGCAGAAACCCCCAAAATATCCCAGTCACTATTTTTCCTGATAGAGTACTTGCCATTAGAGTGACACAGCTACTATAATAAATGTCTCAGTACTGAGGGCATGCAGTATTCTCCCAAGGTAACAAAATAATATTAAATACAATAGTTTTTCTTCTTTCTGTCATACTCTGAGTAACTGTTGGGTAGCTTGGGAACATTTCTCTAATGTGATGGAGACAGTGCTGATAAATGGTTTTTTTTCAGAGGGTTTTACTTTCTTCTTTTATTAGATAAAGCCACTTCTTTCCTGGATATTTACAAACAGTAGACCAAACAGCAGAATAAAGGACTCATCACCCATATGATCACCTATGAGTCAAGTCCTTAGCTCATGTTAATGGGCTGATTCTTCCTTCTGAAGGGTCTGGCGCTACCTCTTAAGTGATAAAGTGATATTTCCTTCTGGATTAAAATGAATATGGTCAGTAGATCTTTTATACCAATCATTGTAGCAGAATAGGAGCTATGGCTGGTGACATACATGATGATATACAGAGCTCCATTAGAAATTTTTAGACTTTTCTTGTAACCTAACAAGGTACTGTATGAAATCCTTGCAGTAAAGAAATACTTAAACCATAATACCAAACAGTCATCTTGGAGTCTTTTTATGACAGTTTTCTATTTACACAATTAGCAAAGTTTGAAAGAAGGTGGCAAATTATTAAGAAACAATCATAAGCAGACTGACCGAATTTTAGCTGGATGCCAATAGCTGTGCTTATTTCTTCCTGAAGTTCAGTTCTACTTATACAGATGCTGAGGTATACACACATATATAACTTGCTGATGCAAGTTCCTGTACTCTTGTTTTGAAAAAAGTTTATGTCATGTCCCCTGTTTTTTTAACCAAGCTGATGAATTTAAAGTTTCAATTTAAGCCCGAAGACTCCTCTGTCTTCTGCAGTATTTGTCAAATCATACTGGAATGTAGTTTCTGGGCACAGCTTTGCTTTGTACACTGATTCAAACTTTCTGGATCAGACAGAAAAGTAATACAGCACAAAGTAATTGCACTGGAATTGCACAGAAATCCATATATGCAGCACTGTGTCTCCCCTTTGCATCTAGAGAGCAATAATCGACTGCTATTCAGAGCTAGTATGTGTTTGATCGATGCAAGTTTGGGGAGTTCTTGCGCTCTCTGCTGAGAATTATGGAGAGAATCCAAGAGAGAGCAGGTACTGTGTTGGGGCCAGGAGAAGTCTGCAGAATGATCCAGGAGCAGTTGTGTCAAATGCCAGAGCTGTCTAAGTGTGAGGACACATCTCTGGGGATGCAAGCAGCAGTAGAGGTGCCTGCTATACAGCTATTTCTAACAAACCATTTTTAAACACGTCCTTCTAGGCTGCTGTTATAAAATATGTATTTGATCCCTCAAGGAGCCTTTGGGGGTTGACTGCTGGAGGTGCAGCCATCTAGACCTCAGGGGTCTGCTTGTAAGCAGTCCCTGCTTACCCCAGAGACTGCTCATGGTTTCTACTTCACCAAGCACTGTGATGTCAGTGAGAAAATGCTGAGGAAACCAGAATTTCCTGACCATGGGGAGGTGACAATAGTTTGTATCTTTTGTTCTTTCTAACACAAGTCTTTATCCTCCTCAATACGGAAAAGTATTTTTCCTCCCTCCCTGAACAGCAGAAATCACTGCAGGTGGTTAGTGACAGGTGTTACAAGATCAACCACACTTCTGCATATATAATTCTTGCTTCTGCTACAGTGGCAACTCATGAGAAACCCCAAAGAGGCTGGGAGGTTTTTGTGTGGTGCGATATGCCAGCTGAAAATAGTGGGCATTAGTTTCTGAATTTGTCAGTCTCAAAAGAGATGCAGCTGCACCAATTATCATCTTTTCTGACTATAAAGCAACATTTCTTTTTTCCAGTCAGTGGTCTGATATAATACTGCAGCAATGGCAAAGCCGTTAACAAGCTGAAACAAAGTCATATGTTGGTTTCCATTGCTTGCTCAGATTTACCGTATAATTTAGTTTCACTGATCCTGTCTCTGATCTGTCTATCTTGCCTAGTTTAGTTTTTTCCCTCTTTTTTAAAAAAATCAATTTACTCTTATTGTCTGGAATAAAAATTACATGGTTTCTTCTTTCCAAAGCCAAGCCTAGCTTTAAAGTTTTGCTTGGTCTTCATAAAATACTGATGGTATTAAAAGCCCCGTTTCTGCCCTGGAACTTGTCCTTCTTACTTTACCAGACCAAGGAACAATACCTTAATATCCTTTTTTTTCTGCAGAAATATAAGAAATTAATCAGCTACATTTGGCAAAGAGGAGGATAAAATATTTATTTGTTTAGTTGGTCATCTTCCTATGCGAACAGACATGAGAAACGTGCAGTAATATACAAAATATATCTTCTAAAAGAAAGGGAAAAGACACAGGAAATGCTGAATAATTATTTTGTCTTTCAGTTATTTACTTTTGTAGAATATTTTATCTGATAATCTTGTTATATTATTGAGCCTAAAATTTCTTTTAAATTGCATAATGACTTCCCAATAAGATAAGTAATATATTATCTCTATATCTGATCTAATTAGTTGACTTTCTGTTTGCAGTTGTAAGATTAAACCTTATTAGTGTACTGTTGCTTATTAGAATACTTTTTAAATCTCTATGAAATTCAAGCCACAAAAGCTTAGCTAAGTCTTCTAACACCTGCCTCCTAATTTGAAACAATGTCTACAGCACAACAACCATGATTATCCCAAGAGTATAGTTCTCTAATTCATCTATGAGGATTTATTTCTAATACTTACATATGCTTAAAGGTTTCAAAATACTGTTATGATCAGGAGGAGACTGAGATACGGTAGCACATGTGTGAGGCAATATCAAAGCAAACATATTTTCTAGAGTGATTGTTTTCTTTCCTTGATCCTTTTCTTCATTTTTTAAAGAATACTATGGTTTTGAAAGAAAGGACCATGTTCATACCAGAAAATGGAAATGGGAAAATTAATTTATTTGAGAAGCAGTTCACAAAGCCCAATATTTAAGCATTAAAAAAAAAAAAAAAAAATCAAGGCAGATGTTCAGAAAAGGGATTGGCTCTGAGGACCAGAATTTCTGACTTTCTAGTGTTTTTACTGTTGGAAATTTTGTCTTTAAAAAATCACATTTGTAGCATCAACAGACTTCAGGATGTTTTACTTGTCAAAATAAAGCACAGAATTTACTTTATCAATAGCATTTGTCCTTTGCACTCTATAGTGCACCTCAGAGTCATGAGACTGATTTAGTTACTAATTATTTCCATCACATCCTGCAATTAAATGTAATGAATTGAACTTGCAAAATTTCTATCTGGATTTTGGTCTCTTTGCTAGAAAATTTATGATCATGAGTTTTGATTCTAATTTTTATTTTGGTCACCATAGTGAAATAGAATTGAAAGGAGGTTTGAGAATGGGCTCTGGCACATTCTTTCTTGCAGTGTGTCCAGATATTTGAAGGCAGAATCCACTTTCAGCCAATATCTGTTACATGTCTTCCCAATAGAATAACTGCATAGAATATGATTTTCATGGTATATTGTATGTAGTCTTCTGTCAGCTAACTCAAGTTATTTCTTATTGTTTTTTTGGTACAAAAATAACAAAAACTATTTCTAGAACAAACAAATATCAGGTTTCAATGCTATGAAGTTCTATGACTCTGCTGAATGCAACAGATTCTACAAGGTAGTGGCTCTAGAAGTTTTATGTGGTGCCTATGTGTCAAATTCACTTTGTTCAGTCATTGTTTTATGGTGAACCTAATAGTTTAAACAAGAGCTGAAAGCTGAACTGTTCTGCCAAATCTGCCCAGAAGTGCTCCATCACCTGTGGCAGTTTAACACTCCAGCAGCAGGTGAGCCCCATGCTACAAGTTTCTCTTCCCCAGTGGTGTGGGGGAGAGTATGGAAAGGCTAAAAGGGCAAAAACTTGTGAATTGATGGCAGTTTAAAGCAGTCAACTAGCACGTGTTTAGATACTTGCAGGAAAGCAGTGCTTCATCACACCGATAGATCATCTGAGAAGACAAATGCTGTGAATTCCAATGTTCCCTCTCCTTCTTCTCTCCCATCTCTTTAGGGTTGAGCATTGGCATCATATAGTATGGAACATCCATTCAGATCTCAGTCAGCTGTGCCAGCTGTGTTGCCTTCCAATCTAGTGCACCTTCAACTGCTCATGGGAAGGGCACCATAACAAACAAAGTAGACTAATGTTGTACAAACAGTGCTCAGCAACAGCAGGACCATGGGTCTATAATCAATGTAGTTTTGCTCTTAAACCTAGCATCCCATGAACTGCTATGAGACAACTAATTCTATCCTAACGAGTTCTTGAACAGTTGAAGGTTTTTTATTGGCTTAATTTTCTTGCGGTAAGTTTGTAAATTGGTAAACCAATATTTAAGTGTTCCCTTGACTTAGCTTTTTGAGATATTGAAGCTATTCCACCATATGTAATATGCTGTGTTGATTTGGATAATTTTTTGGTAGTAGGGGAGGGCCATAGAAGTGGCTTTTGTGAGAAGCTGCTGGAAGTTTCACCATGTCTGACGGAGCCAATCTCTGATGACTCTGAAGATGGACATGCTGGTGGCCCAATTAGAGAGGTTAGTAACATCTTTCTGGTGACATTTAAGAAAATCAAAACAGGGTATGCACAGTTTTTTCCCAGAGGTAGCAAAGCGCCGCCAGGGGCCATCCCAGCCTGGTACATGGTGATGTGCCACCACCATCTTGGCATGGCATTGCCTGCCTAGCCACCGCAACCAAATGCACTGCAGGTGAAGAGGGCAGGGGCTCTCCATTCCCAGCCCCCTGCATGAATAGAGGTGTTAAATATCAGCAGTGCCACAGCAGCCATCACTGCCCAGATGATGGAGGCGAGGCTGCCTGGCTAGCAGTGCAAGCATGGTGAGCAACTCCCTGATGTGGGACCTAGACGAGATCAACCTCTCAGCACCATGGGATTCTGCAAGAATCTTTAAATTAGTGGAACTTGTTGGCAGTGGTACCTACAAACAGCAGTTTTTCTTCTAGTCAGAAAAGAGGAGGAAGGGAGGACATGTGAAGGAAAACAACATGGCAACAGCAAGGTCAGTGGGAAAGGAAGAGGGGGAGGAAGTGCTTCAAGCATTGGAGCTGAGATTCCTCTGCAGGCTGTGGTGAGGACTGTAATAAAACAGTCACCCTGTAACTCATGAAGTCCACGAGGGGAGCAGAGATCCACTTGCAGCCCATGGGAAAAGTGCTTATGGTGGAGCAGGTGGATGCCAGAGAAAGCTGTTGTCTAGTGGGAGACCTGAACAGAGAGAGGGTCCCTGCTTCCAGAGATAGAGAGAGCCCTTGCTCTCTAGAGCAGTCTATCCTTAGAAGACTGAATCCCATGGATGAATGACCCATGCCATAACAGTTTTGGGAGGACTGTTTGGCTGTGGGACCCCATGGCATGGCGGAAAAGACTCCTCTCCCTGAGCAAGAAGAAAAATATCTTGAGTAACGTCCTGTCTTCCTTTATTGTCAGTAAGAGGGAGGAGGGGCTGGGGAAAAAAAGGTTACTTAAAAAAAAACAACAAAAAAAACCCTTAAAAATTGAAAAGGCTTACTTTCAGTTCTCATTATCCTCCTCTGCTAATAACAAATTTACTTTATGCCTTTATATTTGGATCTGTTTTATCCTTGGAGTGTAATCTCCCAATCCTTATCTTAACTCATGAGTCCTTGATTAATTTTTTTTCCCCACTCCTCTGCCCAACTATGGCAGCCTTTTTTGGATGCCTGGCAACTTGCCAATATCAAACCACAACGGATTTCTGTCATCTAAAGACCACTATAAGTTTGTGAATTCAGGATCCCACAGAGTTCATTTTGCTAATACAGACCTGTTTAAGTTTCACTCTTGTAAAAAGCTGAGGAAAATAAGTAAATAAATTTCTCATAGGCAATACAACATGAAAAAGAAATCAACAAAATCCATGAAAATAGACCTAGTCTACTTTTATTTTTAAATTTATTTTTATTTTTTAAATTTTACCTCAAATATATTTACTTTCATTTCTTTGCTTTAATGGAACATTCAAGTGAATTAAATTATCCTCCTTTTGACTCACACAATGCAGCAGGACTGGTGATAGGTAAATACCATGTTCTGACTCCCTCCAGAGTCAACAACAAAGTCAGTCTCAAAGGAAATTTTTTCCTGTACTTTCTCATACTCCATTCTTCTACCCTGCATATGGTGGTCATCTGAATGGAGCTATTACAAAGAAATTTCCAACTGTTCCCCCTGGAAGGGAGAGTCATGCCCTTAGGACAGGATAGATAAAAGTCTAAAGTGTCCCTGTTATATGTAGTCCATGCATAAGCATATGAAATTTGAAACAGTGCTAATCTGGTAATTTTTCTTTTGAAAAACCTCCTAAAGAGGGCAGAATCAAGGTACAACACCCACAGGGTTTTCTACCCACCATGTTTTGCAACAACAGCCAGGACTGACTCTTCCTTAGTAATGGAGCCTCACTTTTCTCCATTTCCTCCTTGGGTCTCCTGTTTTGCAGGTATTAGTGATATCAGAATTTATTCCCTTTGAGAAATTTCCAGGATCAGGTCATCTGAATTATTAGGATATCACCAATCTTCAGACTCCATACATGGTGTACTGGCTTGGAAGACCTGTGCATGGATATGGATGTAATCCATCCTCAATTTGTTCACATCTATTTGGGCTTCTTGAACCCTGCCACGAGTCTCCACAAACAACATTATACAGACTGCATGAGTACAGAAATATTATTAATTGGCTAATCCACATAGCATATAGCAGACAGACAAAATAAATGTGCTAGCAGGCTACTACTGCAATGTGCTACCACTCCCAGCATAGGCGCTCAGGGGAGTCTCTGCTGCCCACATATAAAACAGCTGGCAGTGAGCATGTGTTCTTTGTACCAGGCTTAACCTCAGTACTCAGTGTTGTTCCTGGCTATTTTATATTATTTTAAATGTTTTCTTTTCATTATTTTCTCTGACCTACCATCACATTTAACCTCTAAGGTACAATTTCTTTTAAGAAGCCTGTGACTGACTTACAGCTCAGGAGGACATTTTTCATTACAAAATTCAGGATTTGATCTCAAGTCACATTTCTTGTCTAAGGGGCTTTGAAACACATCCATGAGTGGTGGGATGAAGTTTCCATCATTGATGGCTCCATTGATTTCCCTCATCCTGTAGGTTTAGTGCTAAGGGCTTGTGTCCTACTGCTGTGAGCCATGGTTGCAAGTCATTTTCAATGTCTTGATGTGATAATGATGATTCTCCATCCAGACTTGCTTCTCTCCCCATGGTTTACTAAGAAGGATGTTGTATACTTATTTATACGTCTCACACATGAACATCCTCTGGTTTTGTTAGCAAGTCATATGAACAATTTAACTAATAGCACTTCTAACATTAAACCTCAAAAGTGGAGGATTGTCTCCAACAGTAACATGGTATCCAAGATTGTATGAGATGTAGCATTTTTTGATTAATAAGGAATGCCACTAGATTAAAATTCATTTAGAGCTGGTACTCTATTTCGGTGATAATTTTGTAGAATTATAGAACAATTAATCTTGGAAAAGAGCTAAAAAAATCAAATTTAACCTTTGGCTGGACAGCATCATATCAACTAAACCTAAGTATCACATTGAGTTATTTCTCAGACACCTTCAGGATGGTGAATCCCATCCAGCCCCATGGATCTTTGAGTGTCTAAGAGGCACAGCAGGTCATAAACTACTCCCTCGTGGATTACAGGAGGTCTGTGCTGCTTTCTGTCTCTGTGTACCAGCTCAGAGAACTGGTTGTCATGTGTGTAACTAGTCATTCTCTTAAAGACTGAGACAAAGAAGGCATTTAAGTACCTCAACCTTTTCCTCATCCTTGTATAAGGATTTCCTGCCCTACGAATACGTATGCAGATTTTCATTATCTTTTATTTTTTTTTTTAAGTTTCCAGACTCTTGATTACAGAAAATTCCCAGCAGTCTCATGCTGTGTGTCAAAACAGTAGACATAACTATTGTTATGTCTATTGTCTATTTGTCACTACTCCCCAACATTACTAGTGCTCACATTGTACAAATCAGTGTCATTTCATCTGGCACATTTTAATGCTGCAGTACAATTATAAGAATGGATTTTATCTGTTACCCTGGGGAAAATCTGGGGTTTAACTGTTGTCAAAATATCTTTTAGAGAACCTTGTAAGGGTACTTGGCGCTTGATAATAATCTTCATAAATCATTAAGGTGTTATCATTAGCACAACTCTGAAAAAAACACTCAGAATAATATGCTTGGTATTTATTACGCATCATAATTAACTATTTAAAGAGGCTTTTTCCCAAACAGAAGGAAAAAAATCATTATGGTGTCACTGAAAACTAGGAAATTAACTCTCCAACCTGTTTTTCTAGGTTAGATAGCTGATATTACTTTATTAGTTTCACTGGAAGGATGGGGTTTTCCCCTCAAAGCAGGCATGCCCTTTAATGTAATAGGTTATATTTCTGAAATGAATACAAATCCATCACATTTCGTGAATACATGCATATACGTTAATTATTTCCATGGACTTGTCTGGATATGGTTCCAGGTCTTCTGATAAATCTTTTCTCCTTGAGAGTATCTCAAATATGTGGTCAGGTCATAATATACTTCTCTCATCATTTTAGCTTTGAGACACAATCCTTGTTTTCAAAACTAAGCTATCAGCTAGTACTCATTAGTCACTGATGTAAGTAAACACAGAAGCATTAGCTGACACAAGGCTTATTAGTCACAGATGTAAGGAGTTAACACAAGGCCACATTAATCTCTGACATTTGTACCAAGTACTGAATGGTACAAAACTAAAAATTGACCATGAATATAGGGATCATACATCATGTGTTAAAGTTAAAAGAATTCTCCATCTTCACCCTTTGCTGCCTAGACTTTTTCTTAGAGGAATGTAACTAGTTTTATAATTTAAATGTTACATTTTAATCTTTATATGCCTGAAAAGTTTTCCTCCTTATTTTTCCCAGTTCTAATTTGTACAATAAATTAGGAACTGTGTATAAAATTTTATTTTCTTTTCCAAATATTTATATTTTATTTGTGATCCTGCTGCTATATATTGTGCATGGACCAATAAGCAGCAATAGTCAAACATTAGTTGTTCATCTGAAAAAGTAGGTGTTTCAATTCACATGAATTTACATCCTTAAATGATATCTATGCTATTGTCATGGCAATAATTTATTTCAGGTACAGCATAGTGTAAAACGAGATTAATTTAAAGCGGAGCTGTGGAGGTGCCTGCTTGCTGTTTTAATAAAACACCTTGAAGGTTGCAAAATTTTCTATTACCTGATAAAAAGACAGCAATTGGTAATCAGTGTCTTTTGGTACTCTCTATTATTGTTACGTTGTGCTAAAAAGCAGTCACCCAGCACTGCACCTCAGAAATATCTACTTCTTATTAACCCATTTCTAAAGAAGGACAAGTTCTATCCTTATCAGGACATTTAATGCTTTACTTTCAGGGGGGATGTATAGCTTGCTATATCTTCAGAATACAGACCTATCTGTAAAATTCTCAGTGGCCAGGTGTTTGTAATCTTCAAAAGAGCAATGCTTTTTTTTTGTGCATACTAAAGGACCTAAAATTAGGTCTTTTCAGACTATGAAAGTATTTTTTCCTAAGAATTAGGAGAGCTCTATTACTAAATCTGCTTTGATTTGACTTGATTTGGAGAACTATTTAAATATTCCCATTGAAATGACAGGAAAAGCCAAAAAGGGAACATCTTATTCTGCCTGTACTCTCAGTTTTCCTGCCTGCTAATGTAAACATGAATAAGAAAAACCTGTTTCAGCCATATACTCAAAATGAGGATGCCAGTGGACTGAAGCTTGTTTGGGCAGTAGGTATCTGCATTGGATTGTGACCAAACTGATTGCTGAGTTGTTAATGACTGCGGATACAGACCCCACCAGGCATCAGGTGATGATTCAAGGCTTTGGACAAGTTGTGTCTGTGCATGTGCCCACAGGAAATCTTATTTTTTAAAAAAAGTGTTACGTCTTCCACCTGTACAAAGGGAGATGTCACAACCACACACAGCAGACCTGTAGAAGGTAACAGACTCCAAGTAATACTATCACAACTATTATCCCATTAAAAGGTAGAGTAGCAGGATGTTCTAGTTTAAAGAAAGTGTCCACTGACACAGATTTAGATGTTTATTGTTACTTTATTTGTATCTTTAAAAAAACAAAAACCAAAACAAACCAAACCCCTCCCCCTGCCAAAAAAACCCACAAACAAATGAGGAAAAAAACCTGACCTGTACAAGAAAGAATATACAAAAAGAAAGGATTTCAGAAAAGGAGCGATTATATTTTTTTATAAAAGAACTAGTGTTTTTACTGGCTGAGAACAAGTAACTACTATCCACCCACTCTGAAAAATGACATGTAATGGAGATCACAATTCCAATTCTTAAACAGGAGGAAAACAAGGCCACAAGATAAAATAAAGGATATGTGTTTCTCTCCTCATGTAACAGAAATATAGTTTTAAAAACAACCAAATACAAAATCTTGCCCAAATAAGGAAAAACCAATCATCAAAAAAAAAAAAAAGTAAAGCCAAAGAAAACTAGATCTTTCATTTTCTTTACATGTTCTTTTCATTATTTGAGTATTCTCTAATTCACAAACCTATCATATTTACTATTAGTTTGTGCCCAGATCTTCCAAGGCATTTAAGAGTCCAAATTGTGTTTGGGATTTCAAAAGAAACTGGATTCCAACACAAGGACCAAAATATCTTAGAGAACATGAGTTGAGGAAAGATTTTGATACTGTCCTTTTTTCAGTTGCATTATAATTTTCCCAATAGGCTTGATTTTGCAACACATGCATTTTTCACTCAATGCAGTTTACAGCATCAGTGATGGATATGAGGTTAATTGAAGTGTTTGGATTCCCATGGTTCCAAGCATGTACAAATTTTGGTTTTATGTAGCTCAAAGGTGAGTTGTTTTTCTCTTGAAATAATGCTTTCCTCAAGACCTCAAGACCTCAAGACCTCATTCTCTTCATATGTTACACAGAATATCTTTACCTTCCAGAAATTCCAAGATTACAGATGAAAATATAACTATATAATTTGGTCTTTAATGAGTGAAATTAGAAAAGCAATACCTAAATGGATGTCACTTTAAGCAATTACTCTTTCTGGTTTCCATGACATTAATTTAGGTGAGTCAAAGCACTACTAAGTACAAAAGATAATTAGTGCATTGCAAGTCTAATTTTAATTCATGTTCCCATTTGTAATGCATTTGATTTAGGTTCAAGTTTAAATGATGCATTACCAAAACACCTGACCAAAGATCGCCTGACCTGTTCAGGGCAAATTTGTATGGCTAGGAATTCATAATGAATTGGTCTTCTGGTGAATCTTCCCACCACCACAGACCTATGTACCTTCCCTCTTTTAGATTGTGTCTGATAGGCATTATGGTTTGTCCTAAGATGAGAACACCAGGTTGGAATAGTGGGAGGAACTTTTTTGTCTACTTAAATAATATGTTGATTCCAGAGATAGAGGAGTTGGGATGATTCTAAATGACTTTGGCACACACTGACCCATGAAAAGTTTAAAATGCTGCTGGAGGCTGGGCCAGCTGGGTAAACTGATCTGCCAATGTTGCAGGCAGATTCCAGGTACATATTCCCCCTGGTGAGTTCACCTGGAGTATGTGTCCAGCCTGAAGACAGTGTTCTTTTGGACAGGTAAGTTGAAATACTAAGATCTGGTTATATGTGGGCATAAAATCCTAAAGAAGCTCCAGAGGAGCTTTTTTTATTTGTAGCTGTTAATTCTACAAGGCCAAAGCCAGTAAACATTCACATTTCTAAATGAACCTGCTCATATGAGAGCCCTTTAGACCTGCTCATATTATATTGTATTGGCAATATTTAGACATTGAACTAGCAATAAATCTAATCATAATAATCCACTAAATTAGTGTCATAATTCTCACACCTTACTGAGAGTCTTTCTACTACTCTGTTACAAGCTCTCAAGTGACATGACTGACAAACTCTTCATAGCAAGCAAAAAATGTCTAGGCCCCTTCTACAAACCAGTCCTCAGTACAACTGATTGTCAGGTAACCAGTGTGGCTGGGTTTTACTTGACTCTTCTAACTCCTTAAAATGTGAAGAAATTCCTTCTTCCTCACCTAAGGCTACCCTATTCTTTTGCTTTAGTACTCTCTCCTCAGCTCGGATGCATATGGTTTTGACTGCCTCATAGATTGTCAAAGTGGCTTTAGACAGTGATTCTTTTAGGCTTTGCTATGGTGAAAGTAATTCTGAGCAAATGTATTATTTTTCAAATTATGAGGAGACAGGGACGAAGCACACAAAAATGGAGATGGTTTCCTTGAATGTTTCAGCATGGAAAGCACTGTGATCTTGTCAAGTGACTGAAGAATGCCATCCTTTATCTTGCCCTGTATTCCTTCTGAAGCAAACAAGACAACAGAAATGTGAATTCCATTACCTTTTGCACAGTGTTCATAACAGCCTGTGCCTGGCAGAAGTTCCCTTTTTTTGAAAAGATCTTGAGGATCAGTGAGAGTAAGATATTAATGAAGTGTTTGAGTTTCCAAAAAATAGCAGAGCAATTGATATTTTAAAAAAAGTCTAAAATGTGACACCATCATGAACATAATTCATAAATTCATACCTTAAGGTATCATTCTTCTTTATGTGAAACAATGACTAAATACTAAGGGCTGCATAAGCTGAGGCAGGCTGAGAATTCATTCCTTTCTATCTGGAGTGTACCATGGCAGAAAGGCCTCTGCAGAGCATGCACATCAGCATATCTGTGTGTCTTGGCCATGCTCCAACCCCTGTTATAACCATACTGCAGGAGAGAATGACAGCAGGAATAAAAGTCTATCAACTAAGTTAAAACTATTACCATAAATAGAGGTTTCAAAAGTAATTACAAATGTTTAACATGGTTTTAAATAATTTGTTTGAATAGATGAGGATAGGGCTTTTTTATTGCCATAATTCTGGATCTAGATCTCAAATAAATTCACAATTCCAATTTCAAATTCTCCTAATTTGAATTTTTAAACCATATAAACCAGAAATTCAGTATATGTTTCAGAATCAGTTACGGAGATTTCTTTTCCTTAAGAACCTTTTGGCAATAAAACTTAGGTAAAGTGTTACTTCCTGTAGTTTTTCTTTGAATATTTCTGAAGATTCCCTAATTGTAGCACTCCAGTGCACAGCAAAAGTATTGGGGAAAAACATTCACATTAAGACTGAAGGGTATGTAGTTAGAAATAAGCATTGAGCAGGTAGATTTTCAAATTGCTGAAGTTTAGGTAAACCTGAAGAGACATCTCGTTGACAGAATTTGTGTATCTCTCTCCCACACAGAGTTTTGCAAATATCCCCTACAAGAAAAAAGCCAACACAAATTAAACAGAGAGGACAGAGATATTTCACACACCTTGTTTCTTGTACCTTGAATTAGTGGGAACTGGTTTAATAGTAAATTACTTTGGAGAAAGTTACTTTAGTACTCTACACAGTTCATACATATAATTTAAGCAACCTCTGTTAATATTCATTAAGTTGTTTTTTTGGTTTTTTTTAATTGGGCTGGTTTTGGCTCTTAAAGTATCTGAATTTACTCATGGAAGGACTTGAATATTTGATTATACTGAGTAGGTGACTGTCATGATGGTTTTTAAGCAGAATTACTATATTTCAGTTCAAATTGGTCCATTAGGATCTTACATGCACAGAAATTAAATAATGTATTTACACATCTTTATTACAACCTATTACAAGCTGTTATTGTCAACACTAAATGAGATATTTCTGGTATTTCAGTGTCTGGATATATCTAGAATACTATGCCACATAAGTTTTTTTTTGTACACAGTAAAAATGACGCTATAATCAAACTGCTTTCATATTCTTTGTTGACTCAAACTTTGAAGCGCTAGTGGATGTAAATCTCCTTGTCAGACTGTAAATTTAATTTTTGCTTTTCAACTCAGTGTTGTACTCCTTCCAAGGTTAAATTGATAGACAGCTGTGACAACTTAGGTCTCCCTGTGGATGTTCTCCCTTCACAGCAGCTGTAATATCACAAGGTTCGGTACCTGCAGCAGAATGCAAATAACTTCACCCCAAATTAGGATAAGCTGTATCAGTGGGTAAGCAATAGATTTACATACCATGGTGCTTCAGTATTGGTAGTAACAGTTCACAGGCTCATTTAGAGCACCAGGTACAATATTTTTCCTGTGGCCCCTTTCTTTTGCTTTGTGATGCATTTGCATAGGGAATCCTCTTTGCAGGTTTCCTGCATGGGTAAGTGAGAGCAGACATTTCTGGGCACTGACTCTGAACATACCATCCAGGGACTCCCTCAGGAACTCAGGGTTGGGAGTGGGCTTCTGGCCATCAAAAGCCCACTGTTATTTTATACCCACACTAGGCTGATTGTTGCAGAAGAAAAGCAATACTTCAGTTGGTACTTCTCTAAATGGAGAGAAAGGAGCATGGGCTCCCTTTTCCAGGTAAAGTTGCAGAAGTTGGAGGAATCCAGATGTGGACAGGATACCTCATAAGCATTAAGACTCAACTTAGATGTGCACATTGATTTCATAAATACACATTTAACTGTGAGACTTAGAGCTGTGTTGGTCCATAGAAAGTGCACAGATCTGTAGAAAAGTGATTGCTTGAAAAAGATATGTGCTTAGAACCTATAGAATGTATTCTATAATATGAAAGACCTAAGGTAGTGTAAGTTGGAAAACAAAATTAAATAAATTCCCGCTTTCTGTAAAACTTTAGAAGTATAATTTTTTCTTTTGTCAGGCCCTGTAGAAATAAAAAACCAGTTCCAATTTCTACCTCCTGTAACTTTCCTTTCCATGCCTCTGGAGGAAAAAAAAAACCAAACATTTTCATTAAGTGACTTTTCATGTATTTATTTATTTATTTATACTACTTAGAAAAACGTTGATAAATATCTCAATTTCTTAAGAAAATAACAAATAATATTTAAATCAGTGAAATGCAGAAGTAGGTCCTAACTGAAATTTTTGTCAAGTATGACAAACTTCTGACAGTTAAATCTCTGAGAAGTGTCATCTGAGAAAAAGAACTGTGGCAATAGCAGAAGGCTTGAAACTTCCTTCTTCATCATAAAAGCACTGATATGTTAGGAAAAAAAATAGATATTGTTTAACAAATGATAATATCTGTTTTTCTAATGTAACTGTATCCTGTGCCACAATAATTTCCTTTTGCACTGATCATAATATTAATTTTTGACACAATATATATACAGATTGAGATAGAATAAAGAAAAAATCATTGTGCAAAATTTCTTCTCAAACAAGAATACAAAACCACAGCTACCTTTGTGAAGTAATGTTATGAATACCATTACATTGCTAACTTTCAAATTTTACAGATTTGTGAAATTTAGGGAAATTAGTAATTATTTTTTAATCTACTTCCATGCAGAATACTTTCCATTAAACTGGAAGATAAGAATTATGATGTTTTCTCCTTCAGAAACATTGTAACAAATAGAGAAATAAGTTTTTGATTTACATTTTTTACATTCTGATTAAGCCATGTGCACCAGAGTTGTACACTTCCTGTTATTTGTTTATAATTCCTTCTCAAGTTTAGCATGAAAACAGTGACTAGGGGAGGTTAAGAAGGGAGTTCAGAGGATACATGCATAAGAGTCACACAGCAGATGAAAAGGAGAAGTATTTCTTCTTTGACCCTCATCTCAGTGATACTGCTTATTTGGTACTGCTGACTTGGCTAAAGCACTGCAAGAGAAAAGAAAATGCTTGAAATACATTCATGGGGCAGATGGGACTCCACAACCTCTTGTTCTCACTTATTTCTCTGTTTGTTCAGACACATAACTTACAAAAGAACTTACCACTGCTGTGCACTAGACATATTCAGAATAGATCACCCCTCCACAGACACATTTTTAGCAACTAAGAAGCCCAGGAAAATCTGTCTGTTATAGATTCAAGATACTTTATATAGTATCTTAAGGTATCATCTGTAGAACCAAATGATCATCTGCACAACCAAACGATCTCAAGCTTTTTTTTTTTTTTTTGCAGACTACTACTTATGTGCAGCAACCTGTTATGCAGTAAACTTTTGCAGATTATTGTAGGCACCAGGACTTTGGCTTGGCAGATAAGCGAACCACATGCATTCAAAAAACTCTTAAATAATGTTACAGACTAACAAAATAGTTTCGGACTATAACGAACTATGATCAATTATTCATTACTGGACATTTTGGTCTATTATTCAGCATGGTGTAATGTCATAGTATAACAATGTAAATGTAAGTGTCTTAGGGCATGTAGCAGTTCACTAATATAAGCAGTTTAATGTGTCTCTCAAAGACAGCTACATCCTATTGCACATCAGTAGAAATGAAGTAAATTCAGTTTTAATTACAGACAGCCTCAAACTGTTATATGAGAAAGTAAGAGGAGAAGAGGGATGATATTCTGATGTTCAAGTCTCCTCTTTGGTTGGTTTTCAGCATTTAAGGGACTTGTAACTTTAGCCTTGCAAAAGACCCTCTTTCTCTTCTTATCCAAAATCAGTATGTGTTACTGGTAATTAATATGAGGGTTTGGTTTTTTCCAGTCTGGACTGGAGACTGGCTAATTTCTAAATAAATTTTCTTCATCACCTATCTGTCATTAGTGTCAGGAATCAAATTTGTATTTTGCATGGATCTATTTTGATTGGTTTAAAATACACTTTTCTGTCTTTTGCAACATACTTCCCAAACTGTCTCATCTAGTAAGAAAATTTATTACATATCTGGAATCATTGCCAAGGATTTAAGAGACTGAATTTTGTTGTATATTTTACTGTCTCATCACTTATTGTTGTTATATATGGATATCATTGTGGGAACAGATGTATAGGTAAACACATGAGCCTCAGAAAAATCCAGAAACCCTGCTGATCCCGTATAAGCCCAATACTAGCAGTGTATCCGTAACCCATATTTAAGACGGGAAGATGTAGTTATTTATTCAGAGTAAATGTTCCTGTCTAAAATAACTCCACCATGAGATTTTTCTCCAGTGAATTGTACCCATTCTCTGGACCTGAAAAAATGTGTCTCTAACTCATTAAAATCTTCCACAGACCTCTGCTGAAAAGAGTGATCATCCTAGATGGCTCAGAATATTTATCTTTTAATATGTGAGAACATTTATGTATCATTAACATGCAAAGAATTTCTTTAGAGTATTTTGTGATAACTCAAAAAACCCCAATGAACATACCAAGGAATCCAGACTCCATTCTTTCTTTGTGCTATCTCAGCAGAGGCAATAATACTATAAGTAAAAATGTTATCCTAGATATATTTTTAACAGGGACACTGTTATCTCCTTATGTATGTAGAAAATTATAAAGATGTTGTTAAGTTAGGTTAAAGATTTAAAGAGTTTTTACTGAAAGCCTATAGGAACTTCTAGTAGCTACTAGTAAAGTGAGATATATATATATATACACATATATACATATATACATATATACATATATACATATATACATATATA